>NCQV01080939.1:25303-41626 GCA_002740545.1 Lophocereus schottii
GCGGTTGAGAGCCCAATTTCACCAGGCCATTATTCTCTCCCCAAAAGGTCGGTCTAATGGGGTGTAGAGCACCACCGCTTATAAGCTCAGGACCCTCCCATCACTTATTCGATATGAGATTCTTATCCATGACATTCTCTCCCACCCAATCATGTGATGCCCTCGTTATAGATGGCCCTCCTGCTTACCCCATTCTGTTAGAGCGCTTGGCAGGACATTGGAGTCGGGTCTAAGTTGGTTCTGATACCACTTGTCACGGCGTCATTATTCTCTCCCCAAAAGATCGGTCTTGGTGGGGCCTGCAGTGCCACTGCTTATAAGCTCAGAACCCTTCTATCACTTATCCGATGTGGGATTCTTATCCGTCACATTCTCCCCCACCCAATCCTATGATGCCCTCGTCACAGGTGGGGCCCTCTTCCTACCTCATTCCGTCGAAGCGCTTCACGAGACATTAGAGTCGGGTCTGAGTTGGCTCTGATACCACTTATCACGAGGTCATTCTTTCCCCAAAAGGCCAATCTTGATGGGATGTGCAGCGCCACCATTTATAAGCTCAAGACCCTCCCATCACTTGTCCGATGTGGGATTATTATCCACAACACCAGGCACGACGACTATAACTCACTTGCTGGTCTCTCCCATGCAAAGGCTAAATGAATAAAGAAATGTGAAAACTACGGGCTTACTTGAGACTGATTTTGTACTCTTAGGAAGTTGTATTGATGTGTTTCAGACATAACTAAGAGAGTTTTCCAAGTTGTAGAATCTGATAAGTAAGACTACGTTCTGTACACAGGGCACCAATTTTGGAATGTCAATGAAAGCTAACTTTATTTCTCATTAGGGACAAAAAAATCTAGCCAACATAAAGGGAATCTGCACGTCAATGGCAATTCAAATGAAGTAAATTGGGCAACAATTTGACTTGCATGTGAGATTACATCAAGATGTAGTACCTGCAATCTCAGATAGGCAAAAATTGGAGTCTCCAGTAAGCGAATCAATTTATCAAGCTGGACCAAGAATTTAACATTGATATCTTCTTCCACCAAAGACTGTATGACAGTGCATGCATGCTGGTATGCCTATTGAAAAGAATTACATGAATTAGCATGCAAAGAGACAATAATGTTGTAGAGATAGATCCGACTAACAATTACCTGAGCTAATAAGCACAGACTAATGATTGCCATAGGTGAATGGCACCACGAAGCATATAACGCATGAAACAAATCTCTCCCAGCACCTTCGACAAGGGATTCCTTCAGAAGTTCCCGCAGCTCTGACAACTCGGACGACGTCAATAGTATCAAATTCAAAGCCTGTAAATAAAGAGATATCTCAGCCCGGAACACAATTTTGTTTAATGAGTTAAAAAGGTATTAAAATTAGACACCAAGAGAATTTCACCCATATACATAAGTAGCAATTATAAAAATATCACGGCCCCAAGTTCGTGCATAATACTATCTAAAAAATTCAACAAATTTAAATTTGCTCCACAGTTGAGCGCTTGGCTCCAGCAATAAACATTCTAAGAGAACAGCAATCCAATTCTTGATAGGACATAGCTTTCCCTCAAAATTCCGGAACACAAACACAAATACAGCACATTGACCATCATAATAGACCTAGCTCAACACCGTTCAGCACAATCAATTCGTTAACTCCTCAAAACCCAAGATAAAAGTGTCCTCATGCTTTCTTCAAAATACTCACAGGGATCATCACGAATTCTCACCATAAATGATTCTTGTTTCCTTTTGGAGCTGAATTAGAGGCTACCATTATTTATTCATGAACAAATTTCCAATAACCAAAAGATTAAGACAGGAAATACAATCATGCTGGGATCAGCCTTTTTTCTTTAACTATAATACAATGAAAGGCAACATGCTGTGACAATTAACAAAGCAGCTAAGGATGTATCTGTGCAACAGGCAATGCAGAGAGGGGAACAGGAGACTAGCAATGCACTGCAGCCAGATGCTGACCTGAATGCCTGACCAAGATGAGAAAGACTTAACAATTAAAAGCATGTAACAAGCTGGGCAATTCAGACCTGAACCATTATGGAAGCAAAATCAAGATCAGCTTCCTTCTCAAGGATAGCAGAGAGCTCACGATATACTGTTTCAGCTCCCAAAAGTACACACAGCCGCCGAATTATCAAGGCACCCCGTCTGATTAAAAGATGAAGAAAATTATTCGAGACAGACATGAGAAGTTGTATGCCTTGGACAGAGCAACACCACAATGCTCTCGGTTTCTAACTTACGGATTACATCAAAGAAAGAAGTCAGAGGGGAAGACTTACTTTTCCAGAAGAGAATTGTCGTTCCGAAAGTTATCAACCAAGAAGACAACAAGATCGTGAAAGTGCTTTGTGTCTTTTGCTATCTGGGCATGCACTTCAAGCACTAGAAGCACAACCTAGGACATACAAACCACCAGATTTGTGTCATCAGAAATATATCATATTAAAGAGCCACTGAAGATAAAGCTCAATAGAAAAAGAACATCAAGAGAGGCAAAATGAAATGGAACACAACTGAAGTTCTACTAATCATACATACATAGGGGCCATCTGGACTTGTATTGTCACATAACACTCTCACCCATCAATGAATTCTATTTCATCAGCAGAAGGATGCTCACATGTATGTCCTCTCAAATTTTTCAAATGATGTTCGAAATTTGAAAGGCATTACTCCTCATAAACAATTGAAATGTACGATATTTAACGGCAAGAAATCAATGCATATGTAGAAGGTATACCACCAAAACCTGAGTACAAAGAAATTTACCTTATCTGAAGGATCAGAGAGACCCTTCAACAGCGTGTCAAATATGTCACCCAGGAAAGATAAGACCTGTTCAAAGTGCATGGAATATTAAGATCAAGAACGAAACAAGGCCTACAAAATGATGCAATTAAAAATGTCAGTGATATTAACTATAATAAGCAACTGCCTCAACATCTAGCCAATGTCCTACTAAGTGAAACGGACATAATAGAAGACCCCAGGAAAAAAAATTATTTGTTATGAGTGGCCCATATCCACAGAGGCATAGACCTCAACTTGTAAAGCCTAAGCAGCCAGCAAAAGGAAACGAGAAGCAAACAAATTGCACATACCTAGGACTTATGGAAACTCCACAAGTCATATGGTCTCAATACTAGCTATCTGAGAAGCACGGACACTAATACATGATACGGATAAGACACGGCACCGACACGCGGTCACGTGATTTTTCTGAAAAGTAGAACACGACACGTATAGTGGATACGGAATGGTTAGAAAATATTTATTCTATTACCTATGTGTTCATAATTTGTTTTATGTCTTTATCCTTGAGATGATTATGTTTGGATGAGAACAACAGCAGATTGTTCATAGTATGTGCATTCTACAACTATCAATAACATGACCTAATTTCTTCATGTTGTCTATATGTTCTGCATTCGTTTGAGAGTGTCCAAGAGTGTCGGTGTCTAACACGTGTCGGACACGGATACGTGAAGTCGTGAAGAGTGTCCGTGCTTCTTAGCTAGCTATGAAAGAGCAGTAAAACTTGAATGAAACTGCAGTAAAACGTGAAGAGTGTTTCTTTACTTTTGATAATAAACAATGTAGATCTTCATACAATGTAACACTAATTTCCACAATTAAAAAATACAAATTACGAGCACAAAGCCCGATGCTACCTGTGGCCTTAAATGTACTCGGCCAAAAGAATAGCAGACTACAACAGCACAATAATACCTTGACTGCCGATGAAGAAATACTCAGCAACAGTGCATCTTTAGCACAGTTGCAATATAAGTGTTAAAAATTATTATTTTACTCTCATTGGCCAAATGGAAAAAAATTGACACTGTGTCAATGCAAAAACTAAATTATAACAGGAAACTTCACAAGCTGAAATTCCAGGTCACTAAGCTGACAGCTATTACCATAGGTAGAAGTATAATATAATTTAGAAAAGGTGGCAGCACAGCAAACTAACAAGATGAACTTAAGAACTGAACTATCACAGACGATTAGACAAAATCAAGGGGGCATTCCTGATAGAGATCCTGTATATAGATACCTCATCATGATGCTTATCCAGAAGAGCTGAAATCCAGTGCAGTGCTTCAATCCGAGTGGCCTCCCATTCACTAGATAAATGCCTGGAAATGAATAGCAAGACAAAATACAGTATACTTCAGAAAAGGGACACTTGACAAGCCAACTCCAAAAGAGGATATCTACATTTTCCATCCAGGGATTTATCTGACAAGAACAAGAACTTTTAGGATTCAACCTATAAAAAAGTAAAGAAAAGAACAGCTGAAACACATGCTCTGTGGGAATGCTAGAGTTTCTTCAAATCAAATGGGACCACACCTCTTGGCAACAGCAAGAATTGCTCCCACATCAAATCCATCACTTGGAGCAGCTCTGATTGCAAGAAGTTCATCATTGGTTTCCCGAGCAACCTTACAAAAGTAATTTTTTTTTGGCCGGGGGGAGGCGCAGCGGGGTTAGCATTAGTTTCGCATATAAACAATATTGCACGCATCAAAGCATAAACAAGGTGGAAATGAGCTTACAACTCTGATTTTCTCTTCCTTATCAGAGATGCAAGGCAATATGGCTCCTAGTATGTCAGCATAATACGGAGTGAGTTGATCCCCACCTAGTTTTACAAACTCATTTATCTACAAAGTTAAGAAGCACCAAATTAAAAATATAACCAATGAAACTTCAATGATGTGGTAAATGCACAGTGAAACTGACAGAATAAGTACATCAGCAACTCATAAGTAGTCCTTGAAAAGCAGAGTCGGCATTATTCTTCAAAACCTTACCCAGGTGATGGCAGTCTGTCGTGTAAATTCATCAGGAGAACCTGCTCTTTGCACCAAAATTTCAGCCATGCGACCGTAATCTACAGACTTTGACAGTGCAAGCAGTATCATCAGAAATTGAACACACAAGACGAAAGACAAATTTGTCCAGGAGCAGGATGCCTCAGTTCCTGACAGAGTAATATATTTATAATGGAATAAACTTTTGAATAGGCTCATCATGGGAAGTAGAATGCTTACTGGGGAGTTCTTGATCTCTTGGAGAAACTCTGATAGTGCTGAGTCAGCTTGTTGTCGTATTTCATGGCTAGAATCGCTTAACATGTTAAACAAACCTGAAATTCATCATATCCCATGAAGAATTGCGGAATTCTTAAATGAAAAGAAGGGCACAAGAAAGATTCAAAAGTATAAGAAACATATTCGTACCATCAAGGAAATCGGGAAGAAATCCTAGCATGTCAATATCTGGAACACTGTCCAAGACGGTAATCCATCCAACCAAGAATTGGCGGACATAGGGATTTAAGACATTCATGCGCTCCCTCAGCAAAGGTATGAATTCCTCAATGCTTCATATAATGTAGAAAAACAGGTACAAGATATTGTCAGAGCATGCAACAGACGTTCCTACAGAAAACTTGTAAATGACATTTGCATGAAAAGTGAATTTCAGAAACAATCAGCTGCCTCACCTGAATTGATCACTTTCTGTAACAATATCCTGTTCAACAAGGTCAAACCTAAGATTATCTCAATGGATAGCTTCGCTCAGATCATATCAAAAGCATGGGAAGAATGCCTATACCTTTACAAGCCGATCCAATAGATGAGCGGCACTCTGTACATTAGCATCTGAATCCGCGGATAGCTTGCACAAAGCGTCGAATATCTGGTTAAAGAACATGATAAAATCCCCTCTTACAACCTGCAAAGAGAACAGGGATCAGTGAGCTCTGAAAACATACTGCACCAAAAACAAAGAGAAGCATTCCATTCTCACCTTGGCAATGTTATACAAAGCTTCACATGCATAATACCGTACTCTACTATCTTGGTCAGAAAAGGACTTAAGCACAGGCGGTACAATTTGCTGTCAGTTGCAAGTAACAGCAGTAAGTAATAAATTAGAGACAAATGCTGTAAATTTAGCAAGGGAAAAAATATGTCATTGCCTAGAGAAGCAGTCACATAAGCTTGCTTAAACTCATCTCAATTGAAATGACCCCCTTATGTCTAGAACATCATAATGAATAGCAAACAGTATAATCTCTCCCATGTTTGCCCAAATCAAAAAATAAAATGAAAACAAAGAAAACAAAAAAGAATCATGGTTTCAACACCACATAAGCTTACACTATGGCCAATTTTGTCCTTTTCTGGTGAAAAAGAACGTTTGGATGACAAATAAAGAAAACAGTAGCAGGGAAGGAAGATAAAAAGACTTGGATTAATTTAAAACCTTAATTTCTGAAAAGAAAAGAAGGGAACAGGAGGGAGAGACCCAACTAAGAATTTGCCTATAATTTGTCCACTTTCCATGAAGCTAAAACAGGCACTTTCGGCAAAAGCAGTCCTTCACACCCCCACCGCCCAGGGGGCAGGTTTGGTTTGGTTTGGTTTGGTTTAAGTATTATGGATTATTCTCTTAATTGTCAAGGGCTCATCATTGACTCATGAAATTGAAACAAGGTTGATGCGCACTGCAACAGCTACATTGTTGAAGTCTCTGAAGTTATCATGACTATTGAACCCCACTTTGAAAATGTGAATGGCAATTCGCACATAGGACAGTGCATATCATTTGATATTTCAAATAGGGCGCAATGTCCATTACTCCAATTATTATGCCTATTAGAACCACAGATACATTTTATTCAATCACCATATTTCTATTTATCTATATTGCGCACCTAAAGCATATTTGGCTATATTACATTAGTATTATACTCCTCTAAAACAAAGAAGTTATGTTAGTATTATCATTGCCAATCCAAAACTTCACTAGTACCCAGTGCACAAGAGAGAGGGAGGGACAACTTGCTGAATCTTACAAGCAATTCACAACATAAAAGCGACAAGTTGCTCCCCGCAAGCATAACATGATTTTGTAACTGTTATTGCTACCATGCAACCACAATTTAGTTTATCGTTAATGGCCTTTCGTTGGGGTCCATGGGTTGTGTGAAAATGTGAATGTAAAAAGAGTATCAATTCAAAATGCATCACAACTGTTATCTTGATTAAGTACTGATTACAAATGTTGAATACACTATACAACATTGTCCCTCTTCTAGCTATGCTCTTCGTGAGATGTATGCAGTTCTAGATCAATTTGTGAAACAGACATCTATCGGATTAGTATAACTAACAGTGTCCTCATAAATTGACCAAGTTATCGCCAAGACTATCTTCCCTTTTTCATAGTGTTATGAATGCAGATGAGATTGCTTAGGAAGTGGTGGAGGTAGTAAGGTTGAAAAAAGCAAACGCATGGTTATCAACTTGATTTTGAGAAAGCCTATAAGATACTAAGATGGAAGTGGGTTTCATGGAGGAAATTTTGAAGATAAGCTTTTAGGGACCAATGGTAACAAAGGAGTATCATCATGCCTCCATCTAGATTATATTTCTTATTTTTTTAACCAAGGCAAAAGCAGTTTATGGTTATATAAACTAGATGACCCAAGAGGATTGGACGCTAAATCCTACAATGAAGCTGATCACAACCCAGTTAGGCTATCAACAAATCAATTACAGCAATCGAGAGGATACAAAGTTTCAAAATTCCTTCCAGATAATAGTCAACTATCCTCTTAAGCGTTAATTTGATAATGGAGGATTGAGACAAAGTAACCCTTTGATATTGCAGTCAGTGTCTTCAGTAGGATGTTGAATATGAAATCTGTTATATTGTAAAAGGATTTACGAGAAACAATATTCTCCAATCCCAAAAAAAGAAAAAGGGAGAAAAAGAGAGGGATATAACAGATAAAGAAGAAATAAAATTGGAAATGTGATGGTCTGATGGAGCACTCACCATTCAAGTGGAAGGGGTTGGGAGTTCATAGCCATCACTTGCAAGGTTCCCTCACCTTTTTCCCCTTTCCTCCTTGCAAGTAGCCCCCTTACCAACCTTCCAGCTCATGGCTGGGCTAGCCTAGCCAAAAAAAGATATGGTAAAGAGATTCCTATTTCTCACCTTAGGACCCCTTTTCTTTTTAATATGATGAAACAAGAGCTGATAAGTATTCTCACCACCTTCCCAGTCTTTGATACCAACTTCAGGCCTAGGGTCGATCAAAGTGAATTCTAGCTATGATTACCATAACACCCTCACTCATGGTTTTACTTTTCTTTAGCACAATAATGGCCATAATTTTTAAGTAATTCCTTCTAATACCCTGTGACCTCTCATATTTCCACCAATCACACAAAGGCTTATTTCAGGTAGAATAACTTCTAAAGAATCTCAATAAGAACTTTCCAAGATTGACCAAAGAGGCCGAAAATTTAACACCTAACTTCAATCCGTGTTCTCAATGCTAGCCACGGATTGGTGGGTTTGGAAGGTCATCCCATTGGCTCTTTGGTACAGTAAGTGGAAGGAAAGGAATTAGCAGATAATTGGGGGTAAACTCTGTCTTATTAACAGTTAAAGCTCACGTTTCATGAAAATCATAGCGTAAAGTGATCCGCGATAAGTTACATTCGATGTTGATGGAGTTGTGGATAAAATTAGTAATGATAACTTGAGGACATGATGAATTTTATTTCTCCTCCCTTTTGTAATGGGTGACAATGCTTTGGGTCCTAACATTTGTTTCCTACTCATCAAGAAAAAGATTTTCCAGAAGGGGATTGCTGTTTGCGACTGATAAACTTGTAGCTACCAATAAAAATGTCTCCATCTCCATGGAACAATCACAAGAAGGTAAAATGAATACAATCAGTCGAAACAAGCAAACTACAGAGCATTACTAAATAAGCTGGATACTTGGCAAGTTAGAAAGGAAACAACAGAAAGATTGATGACCATCAGAAGAAGCATACTGATCAAATAACTGGAGTTGCAATCATTAGTAGCTCCAGAATAGAAAGATTTCACTCGGAAGTTTATAGATCCCAATCAAGACCACTTTGCATCTAAAAGGACTTGAATCTCCAAATTTTTTGCCACATCCATACCCACTGATGTAAAAGAAAAACAATTCTCCAGACAACTGAATCCTGACCTCAAGATGCTGAGCTGCCTCTGTGGTCAGACCAACTGTTGCTGCAGCTAATCCAATCAATCCACCCTTAGTCACACAAAGCAAACAATAATTTAGCACACATTGTTGCACTGCAATCCAATCAACCCACAAATCCAAATTTCAATCAAACCTTCCGATGATTCGCCTGCGGTGATAAAGTGAAGTCTTCAGTCAACAGCTTGATCACAGCCGTAATCTTTTCATGATCTCCAGCTTGAGCCAATTGCTTCACTATCCCTTCAAGCTACCAACCACCAGACCCAAAAAAAAAAAAAAAAAAAACCACTCAACAAATGAATCAACAAACAACGACAAGAATTAGGGTTTTCTAATCTCAGTGATGAACAACCTCAAGAGCAGCGTTCTTCCGCTTCTCGTAAAGCTTATCGGCGAGATTCCTAAGCACTGATGCCGGAATAATCGAAAGCGCGTCCGCCATTGCAGGAACTCAGAGAGAAAACTCTTCAACCCTACGCAAACAAACTATTGCTGCTTGCTGATTGATTGATTGATTGATTGATTTTTCCCTCTCCTCTAGATAAGATTAGGGACACTATCAAGTTCGATGAGGAAGAGCAGCCAAAGCATGGTGGTAGTGGAGGTTGACGATTAGGGTTTTTCTCGTCCTGATCGAAGAATTCATTTATGGCGGAAAATCTTGACAAGACCTTTTTTGGGTTCCAAATCAAACCACAGATCTACCAAATTTCCAACGCCCCATTTTGTTTCAATTTCATCTTTGAAATTTCTTAATTTCCTCGAACACCTTCACTATTGTGCGATATCAATCCCCCGATGTTTGGTCACACTGAAATATTATTTTTGGGGGAAAATTTGTACTAAATAATCACTTATTTGACCCAAATATGGGTCTCTGTAAGAAAACTTTTAGATTACCTTTGTCTTTAGTCATTTATATATGAGAGCTGATAATATTGAAAAGATATTTATTTAATGACTAAAATTAAATATTTAAGTCAGTGTTTATATTCAATTTGTCTCTTCTCTTGCTGACATTTCATTTAAAGACTAGAAAAAAGACTTCAACAATATGCATTTTAGGTATCGATACATTTATTATATATATAAAATGTTCTTGTGTGATAATATATCAATTTTTAAAATAAGTTATCACAATACTGGATACAGTTATCTTAATAAAAATTATAATACACAAAAAAAGGATGGTTCAGTAATAAAATAGGGTTAGTAAAAGACGATTGATCTCAAAGAAATATATTATAAGACCATCTAATATAAGAAATTCGACATTGTGAATCAAAACACTAAACAATCATAAAAGGAAAATGAAAGAACACATTTAAGAATAAAGAGAGAAAAGGACTCAAAGAGAGCTTTAAATTTGACAATTTGATGTATCATTTTTCGGAAATAAAACTTTATGAACTTTACCCAATTTATCATTATTTATACCTTCTTACCGAAATTTAAGCTAATGAAAGTATTTTCATGCATATAACTATATATCATGCACCATTTTACATAATCATGGATTAGTTTTTTGAATATTTACTATATGAGATGGTATACATTTTCCTTTGTTTTGTATGTCTAAGGTGCATTCAAGTATAATTACATCCCCATGATAATTGGCTGCACAAAAGTTCAGTACAAGGGGATATCTTTTTGTGATTTAACATGAATTGCAATCTCATAATCTTACAAGGTACAATTTCATGATTAAGATTTTTTTGACCTGTGAAATCTCAATTATTGGATGGATGAATGCAAGATTATAATCTCTGTCTAGTCACAAAGGATCCAAATACTAACAAGAGACAATAAATTCAACAAATAAAAACGTAACATATCAATAGATATCAAAATGCATCCATGACATCATATGATAACCCATGCTTTAGTGTAATAACAAATCATGAGAACTATATGTTTTATGTGAAAATAGTATTGTGTAACAGTGACAAACTATATTAACACAAAAATGCCCAAAATGATTTTTGCTTGTTTAAACCCTATTTCAAGTGAATTTTTGAGAATACATTGGAAATGCTTCTCTACTTCTCAAATCTTCCCACCAAAAAAAAAAGAAAAAAGAAAAAAGAAAAAGCAAAAGCTTCTGTACTTGTTAATGGTAACAATGAGCATATCACTATATCTCAATCTCCCCACACCTGAATTTGAATAGATCTACACTTGGTCTAGTTGCTCAGAACCCTTGCTTGTTCATCCAAGCTTAGCCAGACAGCGTACAAGATCTGCATGCATGGCATGGCCAGCCTACAACAAAGACAAATATGTTAACCTGAGCTCACAAAGACGGTCATGAGAGTGCATGTTGATTACCAACTGATCTCCACCACCATGCAAACATAAAACACACGCTGTAACAGTCTTGTTATCTACATATATCCCTGCTTCCTAGGATTCAGAAGATAAGTATCATTGTACAGTGCATCACAGGAATGAAATTGTAAGAGACATGGCCTCTACCGTTGCAAAGAGGAAGCCACACTCTGAATTCGCAAAATGTGATTGCACTTCATGAATATACATACCCCGGTTTCCACTAACTTGCATTGCTCTAACCAAACCTGAGCCGTATCTTAGCATGACACTGAAGCTCACGGCTCTAAACCCTCACAATCCCCCCTCCCCCTTTCGAGGACAATTTGGTCATTGATCGTCATTCAATGCCATGTATTATAGGAATAAAAGACTGTTAAAGCAACAGCTCAACTTAAAGAAAATGGTTCTACTTACTGTAACAAGTTGAAGTGTTAGGCATCATATGGTTAATATAGGAACAGACAGGACCAAAGTAAACATGGATCAAGTTTATCTGATATTGTCCACAGTACCATTGCTACAGAAACAGATCCACTTACTAGTTACTACATTAAATCTTCTTATTTATGTTTCAACTTTCCCCCCTGTTACCCTGAGAAGGGGGAATCACCCCCTTCCTAGTGGGGTTTCGTATAATATGCTCCATATGGGACTGGCAGGGCCATACTGGGAACAGATCAAGTACAGTCTATCTGGCAGTAAAGGCACATCTTGTCCCCAGGTACAATCCCAATCTGGACCAGTGGAACCGACACAAGACTATTTGGACATTGGGAGACAATCTGACCAACATAAAAGATTAAAATGAACAATCACGTTGGGGGGCTCACATCAGTCCACCATGGAACTTCTCTGCCTTATACAATGACAACTCAGATGCACAATGACAATAATGACCCATTGTGATCCCACTACTAGCAAGAGGCACTACTGTAAAAGATATGCAACAGAATAAGTTTGAGAAAATCACCTTACACGCAACGATATGTGCCACTGGAAGTCCTTGACTACCTGATCTTGCAAGCATAGAAAGATCTCCAATGAGATCCAAGACTTTGTGGCGACAAGGTTCGTCATGGAAACGCAATGGTGGATTTAACCAGCCTTCAGAGGCACTGCACAAGCATAATCCTCCTGGTTAAAGTACTCCATGTGAACATTTCAAGCTTCTATATACAAAACATGAAATCAAGGTCTTATAATAGGGTTTAAGCTGATCATATTGGTCATGCACAAGAAGAGCTAGCTTTTCGCTATCCTTTTTATTAATGATATTGAGGAGTTCGTGCTCAATAGAAGCTTGCTCAACATGATGTACATTAGATAATAACTGGATAGAGCACAGAATAAGGGTCCAACAAGTTAAGAGTGTGGAAACGATAACTAATTCCTTCTTTTGTTGTATGCAGAAGTTTATCTCAAAATATATTTCTATCAGATAATCTTATACAATCCACAGAAAATGTGTAATGAAAGAACATCAACCAAATGAAGAGACTACCTACAAACAATGGCGTTTTCTAGTGATCCCCCTTTTATGAGGCCCATATCTCGCAGTTGCTCCACCTGTCATAAGAATTTAATAGAGAAGTTCAGAGCTTGAATACGAAGAGAACATGGAATTGTATCCACCATACTGATTATAGGGAGAATGGCATCCCTCTCATCCACCCTGTGCCCAAAAGGCCAACAACACCCCCCCCTCCAAAAAAAAAAGTGAGCGAAAAAGAAAGGTAAGGCAAAAAGTGTTCTGTTGTTCCCTTTTTTTCTCTTTTCTTTTCCTGAAAGGATTAAAGCATATTGAATTGCAGAAAATTACATCCACCTCCTTGCTTCCAAGGAGCAGAGATGGTGCATCTTCCCTAGCCAAGTGAGATCCATAAGAATCCATACAAACAGTATTGTGTGGTTCAAGGCCAAGCGAGATCCATAAGCATAAGTGGATCAGATCCCAAGTCAATTATATGTGCTTTTTTCTTCACTCAAGCATTAAAGCATGATTGAATTGCAGTTAGTTATTCAAGCACAAAATTATGTCCACCTCCTCGTAAACACAAAATGTTCTTGATGAAGCTATCTCTTTTGCGTAGAAAGACCTGTTAAAAGGGTTGGAGAAGAACCACTGGCAACCAATGGGAGGCACCTGTAGAGGCAGAGTGATGAAAATAAGTTTCCAGAATTTTAACATAAACAATATTCCATTTATCATCCTCAAAGGATCCTCAAAAGAATCGGTGGGCAATTACAACTTGTTATTGTTGTCAACCCATTTTTTATGAAAGTTCTGCCGGAATTGGTTTTAAGAGCTACGGCACCGAGCTCGATAAGCAAGAAATCCAAAATAACAATAACAGAAAGCCACAATGAAAACTGAAGGTTCTGTAGAACCTCCATAGGTGTGAAGCGTCTACAAAAAGAGTCACAACCTCCATATCGACTCTCAGAAGGTGAGGAAGGAGAAAGGAAATTTTGTTCATGTCAATTGTTATCCACAATAATTACTTCTCGTTCTTCAATCGTCAGCCAAAGCCATCAATCCAAAACCTGCAGGGAACTCAAAGAAACTATGCTTGTCTGAAACCTTACTCACGTACCTTCTTATGTGGGATCAAGCAAGACTGAAAACGTTTTCCTCTCTGATAACATTAGAGTATCTAACTCCTGAAATTGTAAGTACATAGGATTTAAGCTAAAATTTCCTTGTATACATTAAAATTTTCTCATAATACCATGACTAAGTCCAAGCAACTTTTTGTAGCCAATTCCGAACATGTTTTCTTTCTCATCAAGAAAGAGTAATCTTTATAATTTGAAAGTTCAGCCCTAGATAACGATGTAATGCAGTTATGCTTATCTTATGGTTGCCATTGGTGGAAGCAGGTTTTAGGTGGCCCTAATTGGATAAAGAAACTTTGAAGTGTTAGCAATAGCAGTCAGCCTCATGGGTTCTCCCTAGAGAACGGAGAACCCACAGCAGCATGACACTACCAATGGAGAAGTGAAGTATAGCAACAGCTAAGCCTCAACAGAAAACTCTCCTCTGCATTATCAAATGCTTACAAGTCACAAAGAACGAACATCTTAGTAGCGTCAGAATCCCTAAACTGACTGAAAATTAAAGTCAACACGAATGCACATATTCTTTAATCTTTGTACTCTTCTTTCTGTTTTTTTTAAATTTTAAATCTAGTCATAACTTCCATTGTTCAAACTCTAGATTTCACCTTAAGTCTCCAGTCTCCGCGTCACTCAGACACCTGACACTCCAGCATGGATATGGAGTTGCAGACAGTTTACTCTTCAGTTTAGGCCAACATCATGCGAGTTTCAGAAAACAACTGGGTCTGATACTAACACCCATGTTGGACATGTGTTTGGGTCAGCCCAAGTAACATAGGTTGTAACCCTATTATATTGTCAAGATATCATCAGAGCTAAAAGTGGCAATCAAGTTGTGACATTATTCAACATTAGACCAGCAAAGACTTGTCAAAAGTACTACTTGCAAGCCCAACTGGGCAATTGGTCACATTAAGTATTCAGCAACCCCAAAAAGTTCACACGCTAATATAGGCAAAATACAACTGCCTATAATCCAACAGTTGAAGTTTAGACAACAGGAAGGTAACATCATATTCAGAAGAAAGCACTTGGACCAGAGAGTACCTTAGGAAAATTGATCCCACAGGTGATGTGAATCTCAGTGGACGGAAAAGCTGCCACAAAGGAGTCATTTCTTCTTACATGAACAGGCTCCTCCACAAAGGGTGCCATCTTCTCACAATTATTGCCATTTTCATCTGTAGCACTTTCCAAACCAGCATGTTCTATTGCCTCCACCCATTCCCTCGCCGATCCATCCAAAATGGGCAGCTACAATCATCACATCCTATTTCTTAATCTTCAACAACACTTCTCACACTGAACAAAAATCTAATTCCCAAACAGTTATCAATAAATGAGGGCTCAATTTACTTAGCTTATCACCCAAATACCCAATGAACTTCCAAGCCACTCTTCATGAGTCGTTTGGTTCATCCTCTTTTTTGAACTTGGTATGGGAATGGAATCATTGACTCCATTACTTGATGTTTAGTCCATGTATTTTAATTAGAATCACATTCCTAAGACATCACTCAAACCTTCAAGAATTGGGTTGACCTTTAGACTAACCCCCCCCCCCAAACAGGGTATATAAATCCATACCCTTGGAATCAAATTTTCTCATTCATGGGTTGAACCAAACACGTAATCTTAGGAATCAAAAATTATTCCCACCCCTCTTATGGGCTATTTGGTTCATACTCTTTTTAATCCTGGTATGGAATAGAATAGTTGATTCCACCATTTCATGTCTGGCTCTTTTTCTTTAAAAAAAAAAAATGGGATCCTATTCCGCCCAATCATTCAAACATTTAGTACTGGGCTAGAATGAACTTCCATCCCCACCTCCCACCGCGGTTTATACAAACCCACACCCTTGAGATCAAATTTTCTCACTCATGGGTTGAACCAAACATGTAATGTTATGAATCAAAAATCATTCCATTTCGTTCCTGATTCTATTCCATTCCAACCTTTTGCCTCAAACGGCCTCTTAAGCTTAGTTCAAAATGGACATAAACTGAACAGGTAAGGAGAGAGAAAAAGACCTCAACAACGCCGTCATGGGGGGCAGAGGGGGTGATTTGAATACGGCAATTATCAACACCAGTTGCCTCTAAAGCCGAAAGCAAATGCTCAACAGTACGAACCGCAAACCCATCCTTACTGAGCGTGGTACAAAGCGGAGATTCTGGCTGAACAAAATCAATGGAAGCTTGGATTGTACTTGAACTGACATCAAAGTACCTCCCTTTGCCAGCTAACTCCGGCCAA
>NCQV01080957.1:4605-17566 GCA_002740545.1 Lophocereus schottii
ATCCTATAAGGTCCTGACAAATATGATGAAGTCATGCATATGTCCCCCTTGGGGGTTGGGTGTGGGGTGGTTGGTTACTTTATGGACCACGATGAACATGTAGGTTGCCTTTGGGTATTTACTATAGATAGAATGTGGAGGCAACGCACAGATGAAAGCAAGACTGTAGCTTTGGCTTGCTGTGAATGAGCAGGGGCTGAGCGAGTGAGGAGCATTTGTCTCCACAAGAATCAGGGTTGGGCTGAGACTTCCTCGAGAAACAACAGCTAGCACTGCCCTTAGTCTGATGATCGAGTCAAACGAGATAAAAATGGGAGTTTTTTTAATTGAAGAGACTGTCTGAGAAGAGTTTTATACCAATGAGGTGGCTATGCCTGTGCTGATTTGATGGGTTGTGGACCACCTGCCTTTTTGTAGACTCCAAAGGGACTGTTAATTAGGTGATTTCCTGACAGATGGAGGCTTAAATTGGTGATGAACAATTCAATATTGCAGCCTATTATAGGGAATAACTTTTACGGTAATAGATTAGTTCCGCATATGAATGATTAAGTATAAGATTGAAAGGGGGTGGGGGGGATATACCTGCTTTTGTGAAGTGAGATTCAAATGTAAAAAGTAGCTGTCCTGTTTCATAGATCTGTTTCTTTGTTACGTGTGGCAAATAATTCAGTATTGCATTGGAGCTATGGACTATGAGGAGGGAAAAAGTAGGAACCCGCGAAACAGTGAGCAGATCTTGAAATGCGGCTACAATTTTGAAATAATGCACAAAATGCTAGGGTCAATGATTGGTTAAGCAATTTGAATTGTAAGCTTGATGTGTGGACTTGAGCTGTACCCTTGATGTTTAGGTTTGTGCATGCGATGTGGACACAAGAGGGAAGGTCAAACAGCAGGGAGTATTGCGTGCTTTCAGCCTTTTCTTTTTCCCTATTATTATTATTATTTTTTTTCTCTCGTGTCTGTCATTTGCCTTCTGTGTAGTATGGAGAGGGAAAGTTGGTCTTGTTTAGGCTTGTATGAATACCGCATGACTGTTAGGTGTAGTGAGTATTGGGCGAATAGGCTGAAGACAAGTTGCTTGCAAGTTGCATCTAGGGCAGGCTTCTGCTTTGTAAAATGTTATTGTCCATTGTAGATTTTGGGGAAACTAGTCCTTAACGTAAACCTGCTAGCTG
This sequence comes from Lophocereus schottii, assembly GCA_002740545.1. Taxonomy (NCBI): domain Eukaryota; kingdom Viridiplantae; phylum Streptophyta; class Magnoliopsida; order Caryophyllales; family Cactaceae; genus Lophocereus; species Lophocereus schottii. The sequence continues at coordinate 5,787 of NCQV01080957.1, forward strand.
GGCTTTGACATATGGGCTGATTTACTGTTATTTTTAGCTCTGTGAATGATCACATTAAATCTTCTGCTGCTGCTTTGTAGCTTGCTAATTGTTATATCTTGTCCAGACACTCGTTGACACAATTTGCAAACAATTTAGTAAGGATGAACTCAAACTCGAAAGTAAGGTGTTATCGTTGTCTTACAGCCATAAGGGGATCTCCGAATCAGAGAACTGGTCACTGTCTTCTATGACGAACAGCACTAGTGAAGATAGAGCTTATGATGCTGTGATTATGACAGTAAGTTGTTTTTTGCTTGGTCAATGGTACTGCTCTTATTTTCTTTTACTCTGGGAAAATCTGGATTGGTAAAACGGTTGGATTTTGTTCTGCTGTTTGAGACTAGCTGAGATTGTTTAATGAATTTCTGTGATTCCATCTGTGAGACATTGAAGAATTTGAATAGAATAAAATAATAAATTGATACCCTAGCATCCTGCTTAGGCAAGATATGGGGCATGAGCTTCAGTTATCTGTGGCCTTACTGTTGAATTGCAGAGAGATTGTGTCTGCTGGAGCTAAGATTTATAAAGGGTTGATTGCCTACCGTTCCACAGCAAAAGTTCTTTTTATTTGATCCTATTAAAATTCCAGTGATTCATGTGTTAATTTTCCTGCAACCTTTCCAGAAAGAACCTTGGGTGTAGTTGTTTGATGAATGTTCTATTTGTGACAGGCTCCACTTAGCAATGTCAAAGAAATGGAAATTGTGAAAGGAGGAATGCCNTTTTCACTTGACTTCATTCCAGAGGTATGTATTTAGGGGTTGACTTCATAGTGGGAGAGTCACATTTCATCAATGATTGGGCTTCTCTGTGTGATTATCTAACCCGAACTGCAACTAGGTAATTGAAACCAGAATTTGTTAAGTTAGAAATGGGAAGAGTAAAATGGGATGTAAATTTGATTTAGCAAGTTATAACTATTGGGCACTAGGTGTGTAATCTTGCCCAGCTGAGTCCTGGCCCACCAAGCTCATTTTTCTTGTTGGAAGTTTGTTCCAAGGTTGTTCGTGGTATTATTGATGGGGGATTCATAGGATAAGTTGAGGATCTCATGCTTCAAAGTCTCGCCTCTCATGTTAATTTGAAGTCCTATGGCAATACCTTGGGCTATATGGCAAGGAGCCCAGCAGTTTTGCACAATTAGCTACTCTGTGGGAGCAGGGCTTTGTTGGAAATGATTTCAAACAGGTTCGTGCTATTCTGCTTATCCCCTTCCCCTGCAAAGAAAGAGTAGGGAAACAGGCTGGACCTGTCTTGGTTGTACCCCAGTGTGTTCAGTTCCTCAGGAGCCAATTAAATGCCTGGGTTCTCTGTTGAAGCTTGGAGAGAAACAATTTGAATTAATCCAGAATCCTCGCTGTTTCCTTGCTAGCTCAGCTTCTAGTGTGTATTAAATTGGCTGTTTTTGAGTGAGAGATAGAGATCGCAATCGTGCAATCATTTGTTCGTTATTCTGATGATTCAAAAGCAAGTGGATGATGGAAAGCGAGAGCTGACTATTAAATTGCATAAAATCCCATGGCTAGGTATGCAATCATGCCATCGGACAAGGTCACTTAATGTTCTCTTAGGCCACTTTCATGTCCTGTGTTTACTTCTGCATTTCCCTAGCATTTTGTTTATCTTCAAAGTAGGAACTGTCAGCCATGTTGGGGTGGACTTGTTCAATAAAAATTAAAGCTCTGAGCTTGTTTTGCAGAACTTCATTAGTCTTCTAAAATCTTGTCTAATTTTATCTGCTTACAGGGATCTTGCTCTTTAGCTTTGGGATGGCAAAAATCATACAATGTTATATCTTAGGAATCAAGATCTGGATCATGGCATGTCAAATCTAGAAGTATTAAGGCATAATCTAAAATATCTCTAAAATAGGTATGAACTTGTAAGAATATGTAGAAACTTGGTGAGAAATTCTGGAAGGATTTTGAGTCTGGAAATCTGGAGATCTTAACTACTAGCAGGCTTTAGTCTCTTTTGTGTGGGGGGAAGCCTCTGTCAACCCTTTCCATCTTATTTCTTCATTTTTGTTTGAAACGGACAATATTTTTAGAGCAGGATTGATGTAGGACGCTATAAGAGCAATTTCTACAAAGGGGAATAATTGATGCAGGACGCTCTAAGAGCAATTCCCATACCGAGAAATTCACACAAAAATTTTCAAATACTCAATATTTCAATTCAATTCAAGTCTACCTCCTAATACATAACAAAAGGGTTTAAATAGAGATAAACCTAAAACATTAAGGAAACAAATAAAAACCTAATCTAAGAGATAATATTCGCTATCTAAAACGAATAAACGAAAAGATAATATTCCTAAAAGATAACCTATGAAAATAAAAATACTTCATATATGCTAATATTGAGATATATCCATATCTTTTTAATTCTCCTTTTCTTATACCGCATCATTCTCCCCTGGTTGGAAAAAACTCGTCCTCGAGTTTTGTACCGAGGTAAGAAGAAAGAATCCAAGTGAAGGAACAACTTCACTTCACTCCACAAATGGAAAAACTTTAGGGCTTTCAACTTATCCAAGAAGAGTAGCAATGCAATCAGCGGATGGAGCTTCTTGCTAACTAGAAGTTCGTTAGGGATAAATAAATGAACATGCTCATTTCAAGTCTTGGCATCGAATTTAGTGTATTGTCCATGAAAACATGATCAGGGATTAGAAATTTAGCAGGTATATTGACTGACTGCTTGGCCTATCTCGAATTTTCTTTGCATGTGGTTAGATTTTTGACTAGGATAATGGGAGATTTGGTTACTATTATTGTTGACTCTTCATTCACTTGTATTGGTGGTTGGACATCCTCTTCATTAGGTGCCCCAGTAAAAGCATCCACGTTGCTATCGAGAATGAACATTCCCTCATTGTGTACTTTATTTGCATATGACTGGCAGTCCCCAACTTGCACTTTTTGATTCATAGAATCAAGGAGGCCTTTGTTAACATCATTGACTTGATATCTTGAAGTTGACGATACTCTATGAGTTGGATATCTGCTTCCATATTCTCAACTCCTAGAGTCTCCTCTTTCTTGCCCTTAATGATAAATCCCCTATCATATGCATCATAATAGGTTGGACCTATCTCGTGCAAATAAGATGTCGGTTCTTTCCTGGGCGATCTTAGAGATGAAACCATACAATCTCCAATGAGAAGTTTCGAAGGAATCAAAGGAGCTCTAGGAAGTTCATAATCCCACATGTACTGACGAATATACGGCTTACAACCACAAATGAATTCATTGGCAAAGTAAAGATTTAACTCAAAACAACCGTCGTGAATCTGGCGACCTTGAAGTTTGCAAAAAGCATGGACACCATCCCGGTAAGAGTAGAAATTCACTCGAGCATGAAAATCACCCCTTCGTGTGAAATCTCGCAATCTTTTCTACATCTCCATTGGAAGAGAAAACTTGGTACAGAACATTTGTCGTAACCGGAAGTGTTTTATCATGAATTATCACAAACAAGGGCCGATGATGTTTCTCATACCAAGTCATGGTTGCAACAGTAGCAATAAGGAGTTACTAATAGCAATACTGGACAAGAAACAAAGGGTCGAATAGTAGCAGCAAAAATGAGTTGAGAATTAATGAAGGTAACCACACAACGGCAGGGGAGGGCAGGGCAGAAGCTTCGAGATATCATGAAGAGGATTCTAGCAGCAGCGAGGTAGGGCTTCTTGTTAGCATTAGCAGCAAATAGCAATCAGCATGAGCAACACAAGAGCAATCAGTAGCACAGCTCCACATTCAGGGCATGTGGCTGGGAACGGCCCTGCAAGGGCGTTTTCTGGCCAGAAAAGGAGCCGGAGGTGGGAGGACAGCATGGCCAAGAGGGTTTCGGCCAAGGATTCAAAATGCGGTTTCGGTCTCGATTTCGGTTTCGATTGCGGTACGGCAAAATCGCTCTAATACGGCAATCGCGTTCCATATCGCGGCTATCGCGGCATGAAAACACGGATCGCCCAACAACAAAACCTTTCCAACGCGGCCGTTTTGTTGCGATTCGGCCACATTTTGAATCCATGGTTTCGGTCCTGTCTGTCAATGACCGAAGGCCCAACACCCTTCAATTTGCAAGCAAAAGGGCGGGCACAATATTAGGGTTTCACGGAGATTCAAACACTCAATTGACCAGCGAAATGAAGCTATTTGCCTATTTTGTGCAATTGGTAGAGGGCTTTGCGACGAAATTTAATGGGTAGTTGAGGGTTTAGGTCAATTGTGAGAGTCTTGGATGGATTGAGGGCGAATTTGAGGGCTAGGGTTCGAAAAATTGAGCAATTCGCAAATTAGGGTTTCGAACCGTGATACTGGGGATCCCGGTGAGGGTGCGCCGCTGGCGACGGATGGGAGATGGTTGACCGGGGACGGCGGGCCTAGGGTTTTGGGTATTTAGGGTTTGCGCGAATTGGGATTGAGAGATTTGGGCGTTCTAGGTTTCCGGCGAGAGGTCGGCAGTGACACAGGCGAGGGTGGTGGTCGGCCGAGGCCGTTGGATCGAGGGGGTGGTGGTGGTCAACGGCTGGGAGGTGTGAACTCAGCTGGCAGGTTGCGCGCACAGTGAAATGGGGTTTTAAGGGTTTGGTTTTTTTTTTCTTTTTCCTGATGAAAGTTGAAGGGAAAAAAAAATGAACACAAAAGGCAGCGGCTAGGATCAAATCGCTCTACCAAATTGATGTAGGACGCTGTAGAGTAATTTCTACAAAGGGGAATAATTGATGCAGGACGCTCTAAGAGCAATTTCCACACCGAGAAATTCACACAAGAATTCTCAATATTTCAATTCAATTCAAGTCTACCTCTTAATACATAACAAAAGGGTTTAAATAGAGAAGAAACCTAAAACATTAAGGACACAAATAAAAACCTAATGTAGGAGATAATATTCGCTATCTAAAAAGAATAAACGAAAAGATAATATTCCTAAAAGATAACACATGAAAAAAAAAATTACTTCACACATGCTAATATTGAAATATATCCATATCTTCTTAATTCTCCTTTCCTTATCCTGCATCAAGGATTCACCTTCATCATCTCAAATCAAATTCACCACATTTTAGCATAATCATTTGGTCCTACTTTATTTCTAGAGCAGGTGTATTGCTTGTACTATGCTATATGAGCTCATATCATTTGGATAACACCCCCCCTTTTGTCTCCCTTGTTATTTGGCTTGGAACTGCACCGGAGAAGTCATGCTATGATTTCTGTTCATGGTGCAGGTGAGTTATGTACCCATCTCTGTTATGATCACGGCGTTCAAAAAGCCTAATGTTAAGAGACCTCTTGAGGGCTTTGGAGTGCTTATCCCCTCAAAGGAGCAGGATCATGGACTCAAGACTGTTGGTAAATTTTACTGTATGCTTGTGTGGCTTATATATTTAGAAATCTAATGCGAGTACTTTCAATTGTGCAGGTACTTTGTTTTCCTCAATGATGTTTCCTGATCGTGCACCATCTGACGTGTATCTTTATACTACCTTCATTGGAGGAAGCAGAAATAGAGAGCTTGCAAAAGCTTCAACGTAGGAGATTGTTATTCCTCTACTATCTAATTCACTACCCCCCGTCTTTACGAGGCTGTGTATAACTGGTATTTCTTGTGTTTTCAGGGATGAACTGAAGCGGGTAGTTTGTTCTGATCTCCGCCGGCTACTGGGAGTTGAGGGAGACCCAACTTTTGTCAGGTACTAAAAGGGCTTACAAAGGGTACATGGTTTATAGCCTAATGCTATAAATTGTTTGATAGAATCACTGGGAGCTAAAACTATGCGCATGTATATGGCTGCAGTCATATCTTTTGGAGCAAAGCATTCCCTCTTTATGGGCACAATTATGATTCAGTGCTGAGAGCAATACATAAGATGGAACAAGATCTTCCTGGATTCTTCTATGCAGGTAAGATAGTGACTTTGGTTAAAGTCAAGCTATGAGCAATTGGAATACCATCTATCTTTAAAGCTTGGTGCATCTCAATTGGGAATTGAAACGTTGGTGTTCCTCCTAGAAGTTCTTTTGAGTTCTTGTGCTACACGCAAGTTACTGGCTTGAGGTTTCTCTTGAGAGAGCTGGAGGGGAAGCCAATGACCATGAGGATGCTTGGAATATGGGCATCTTGAATATTCAATTGTCTGACGTTTGACATGAGTGTGAATTGCAAGTCAGCTTTAGACTTACGAAAATAACTGCCACCTGATACCTGACCTACAACCAGTCCTGACGCAAACCTGAAACAAGGCAAACCCTATTTGCGCTCAAAGCTCCATTGACTTGATATTTTCCTAATGAGTGCTGATGGTAATTTCCTGTTGAGCTTAATCAGCTTATGGGAAAAATTATAGAGCCCCTACTATTAGACTAAACCCCACTATCAGTCCGTTTTAAGCTGAACCAAACCAATCTGAACCCAATCAGAGACTTCAGAGTGATCCATTTCCCAGCTCTATCGACATGTTTCACAGAGCCTCATAGGAATTACTAGGATCGCTACCCCGCCCTCTGAGACGATCCAAATTGCGGTACATTTTTGTTCTGCAACGACTGAGAACGCGTTCCAGATATGAGAACTTGGTGATCCCTTTTCTGAGAGCACAAAATAACCTGAAAATTTGAAAAAAATGAGAAAAATAGAAAAAGAAAACAGAATCACTGTTGAAGGCAGGCTGCAAGCATACCAGAAGCGAAATTCAGCAGCCATGAATATCTTCTATAACACTATCGCAGAGAGGAAGGGAGGGAGGGCACTGGCAGGTAGAGAGAGGGTCAAAGTTGTTAAAGAATGGGTTCTTTTTACTGCCTCCCATACTTCTCTGGTGAAATAGATTATTGGGAACATGCACAATTTGTAATTAATAAATTTTGATTATTGGGAAAAGTACATGCATCAATTACTTTAACAAAACAATAATGATTAGTTTTGATTTTTTGCCTTTTAAAAAAGAGTGATATTGGTTTAGGTTTTCTTGTTCATGGAAGTTATTTCTTGTATTATGGATTTTTACTGAAGCAATTTACTTTTAGACAACAATGTTTGGTAAAAATAAAGAGGGAAAAGAGCCCATGATAATTAAAATTTTAGTTTTGCATTAATGATCTGAAATAACGAATTTCGTTGCCAAAAACCTTTCTAGGTGGCCTACTCCCTTTGTTCCCGTTTTAAAGGAAGTGATGTTTAGCGGTCCGTGCGTACTGCAATCTTAGTAACTATTTGCAGCTACGCTGTTCGCAAATTTTACTTTTGGAAAAATCTTTGTAGGTAATCACAAGGATGGACTCTCGGTGGGAAAAGCTATAGCCTCTGGATGCAAAGCTGCAGAGCTTGTAATATCCTATCTGGACAACCATTCAAATGCAAAGACGGTCGAGGAGAACGAGGAGCTTCTTACAGGCAAACACTGATTACATCAACAATCTGATTTTTGAAAAAGGGTCTCGCCCCTGAGTAGGAATCAGTGTTAATGTTTCATTCCTCAAATTTCACACGGAAATCTATAAGCACTAATGCAAAGCACAGTTTGGTTCTGCCTACAGTCAACGGCAAGGCCACATTGGATTGGCAGCTGTGGGCATAAATTATTTCTAGAATTAGTCAAGCCTATAAAATTTTGTATCATGCAGAATCAGACACATTTTCCTTCTGAACAGTTCCTTGTATGGGTGTTTGATTTCAGAAAGGTGGTTGGTTTGCCCCCATCCCGCTGTTTTTATTCCTTCACTTTTCAGATCATCTTCTTGGGTGGCTCGAGGAACTCCGAAGTGCAGTTAAGTTTCAAACAAGTACAGGGGCTTGATGGATGCCAACACTTCTTAAGCTCCGTTTGGTCTTCAGAAAATTTGGTGGAAAGAAAAGTGCAGAAAATTTGGTGTAAAGAAAAGTTGTAGGAAAAAAAATGTGATGGAAAAAGGAAGTAGGGAGAGAAGGATATTTTCCCTCTTGTTTGGACTGAGGAAAAAATAGATGAGAAATTTGAATGTTGATAAATTATTTGAATCATGTTGATGTGATCTAATTAATGCTAGGTTGGAGGAGGTTGGTAATTTTCTTCAAACTTTTTTTACAATTTTATGAGGAAAATTTTATCATTTATTTCTAACAATTTTTTCATATAACTTTTCTCCATATTTTTTTCTTTATAATTTTCTCTAAATCAAATACAAGAAAAAAGTAATAATGTCAATTTTTTTTTCTTTCAGTCAAATTTTTAAGGTTTAAATAGAGCCTTAGGAGAGTAAAATTACCTGTTATAGAAAATTTTTTGGGTGCAACGGACTCTTGCAGGGGTCTAGCGTTGGTTAAATTTTGTCCAATTGGCATAGAAAAAAAGGGTCATGTGGTTATAGATTTTGCGTCTATTATGGGTTTTTTGTTTGAATTTTAAATTCGCGCATAAATTGTTCTTATTTATGTTTGTTTGGCCTTGATTTTAATTGAATTCAACCTTATTCAGTTTGTCCAACCTCTAATAAATTGGATATTGAAAAAAATTGTGAAAGAAGTGAAGAAAATTTTGAGTATGAATTTTGTTAATATGCACTATTAGTTAAAATAATATGTTGTCAAATTTTGAAATTTTTTAATGAGAATATGTTACTAAATATGACATGATTATATGTTAATATGATTTTATTGAATAGGTGTGTATGAATTTAATTGAATAAATATGATTATATGTTTATATGTTAAAATATGTTAATATGTTAGTGTTTACATGCAAAAATCTTGATGTTTAATGTGATCATGTAAACATGATCAGCATGGTATGCTGCAATTTATAAAATATAATTAGGAAAACTTTATAAATATGTTTATAACTTTTGTCATGTTATAACTAGAACTAACTATGAATAATTTATACATTTTGCAATCATGATTAGTACGAAAATAATTGCATGCAGAAGACATGGATGAAAACTATGTTAATATCCATGAATAGGGAATAATTATGTGACATGATTAATTAATTTTATAAATTTTGGCATGTTAATGAAATTATTAGATTAACTTTTGGCATGATTATACATGAGCATAAATATGTGTTGGCATGCTTTAATATTAGATTTTATAATTTTGGGCATGTTAACATGTTAGGAAAATTTTTATCTTGTTGTGTAAAATTAATATGACTAATTAAAATATTAATATGTTAATTACAAATTTGTAGATGGTAATTGTACTTCAAACATGGATCCTAACATCTTCTAATCCTTCATGAGTTTATTTGAAAGAGATGATTACTAAAATATCAATACGATTAATTACAAATTTGTAAGTGGTACCTCAAATATGGATCATAACATCCCCTAATCCTTCATGAGTTTACTTGAGGCAGATGATTCACCCTAAACTGGGGGGGCGGGGGGAGGTGATAGGCCGAATCCCCCAACTGGGGGGGGGGAGGTGATAGGCCGAATCCCCCAACTAATCACACATGTGTTATCCCCTACATCCACCTCCATACTACCACCATCATACGCATCGTAAATATTACCCATTACCACCTAACTTGAGTTTAGTGGTGGCTCAAGTGAAAATCTATGACATTATGCTCCACCTCATTACCCTTCATCCTATAATGATTCTCAAAATACACATAATAATCCCCTCCCATTTTTTTTTTTTTTTGGTCTATAAGGTAAAACAATTATAATAAACATCACAAAGAGATACAAAAGTATTAATGTACAAAAAAATTCTCACCTGCCTCTATGCATCTAGAATCCGTACTAATCCTAGGATCAATTATAATGTAGCTCCCTCATTATTACCATGGCATACCACGTGCTTCCTGGTGACTAGGTTATCCTCCAAGGTTGATATTATGAATTTTTCCTCTTGTTGTATGTTGCTTGAATAATCATGTTTTTGTCTATGTTATTATGAGTGGTGTGTACCCATCGCTTAAGTCTCTGTCTGTCCCTGATGTCCTCCGTGCACCAAACAACTGAATTAAGATCTAAAGACTTAGCGTCATACCTCGTGTCAAGAGTTGTTGAATGCAGTGGATTCGGCACGGTGCTCCTTTTCTTCTGTGGTTTCTTTTTCCGAGTTCTTGAATGCTTCCCCTTTCGATATCCATCATGAAGCTTTGCTGTAAATTGGGTGACATTATCTATGTGTTCCCCAACCACCTGCTCATCTTCATGCATAATGCTATCTTCTCTACTTGGCGGTGCAGTAGATGTACTCTTCCAACCATTTATGCCATAGAATAATGATAAGAAAACTCAATGTTGTTTCCTTGTTTTATTTTCCTATAAGCTACTTGAGACAGCTTAAGGTAACTCAATGGTCTTTAACTTGCAGTTTCTCTTGAAATCTTGAAGATTATATCTGACTTCCCAGGCATATTGGTTGAACTGTGGGACTTAGGTATGGTAGATTTGGCAGAGCCATTAGCCTCCTTGCATGACATAGACGTCAATGTGGATTCAGATTCAACATCCATAGTAGAGCTACAACTTGAGATTTCACCCATGCTTGTTTCATCTCTAATTATGATTTGATTCTCGTGTATCTCCTCAGCCTTCTCAGTATTACTTGAGATTTGGTGAAATTTCTTGCTTAAAGACATATTACTTTGCTCCTCTAATGCACACTCCCTTTTTCTTCGCATTAAACGTCATGTCTAAATGTTCAAAATGGTTGTGGGTTGCTGCTAAATTGTGTTTATACAAGTCCATCTGTGATTCTATTTTATTCTCATGTTGGTCACTACCAATACCCTGTTTGGACTTTAGAAAACTACCCATACGATACTCTACACCCTCATCCACATCTTCCGAATAGATTGTCAGGTTGAGGAACTCTGAGACGGATCTTAACCCTAAGACTAATGAGGGGGTAAAGGAGGAAGTAGTGGGGCGTAGTCGTTGGGGTGAGAAAATGGATAGTTGAAGAGAGTTGACAGCTATTAAGTGGTTCAATTAACACAAGCACATATATTGTTTGGGTCTAATCAAAAGAAGTCCAATTTCTGGGCTAGGGTGACTGCGAATTTCAATGTGCACCCCCCTAGAGCCATTACTCGCACTTGGATGTCCATTAACAATCAATGACTTTGGTGCTTCCTATTCATTAGTGAAATGTGGGAAGTGGAAGACACAAATGAAGTGGGAGTAACGAGGTAAGAATTCTAGAGCGAGCCCATAAGTTGTACTTTGATTGTATGGGGAAGAAATTTGATTTGGATAATTGGTATAAGATGCTTAAGGACTAACCAAAATGGTAGAAGCCATATGAGCCACCTCAATTAGGATCATCAAAAAGGTCCAAGGTAAACGAGATGGGGGGTTGCTCTGACACATATACCCCTTGGAGTGAAGAGCCATGGGAAGAAGCATGGGTAGGATTGACTGGCCCGGGGGGAGGAAAGTTGCGAAGAGAAAGGGTAAAGAAAGGGCCAACAACATCATCGTTGATTTGATGACTATCCATTTCAAGCTGCTTAGCACAAACAACACTAAGGGGACACAAATCTTCATAGACTTAGTCACCGTGGTTGATAAGACAGCAGCAGCAACTTAGGAGGTTGTTCGCCTAAGGGATGACCAGAAAAAATTCAAGGAGATGAAGGCGCATTTGAAGTTGAGAAAATAGGATTTAAAAGAGACAATGTATGAGGACAAAACAATTATGGTAGACACCTCAGGGATGGCTTCAAAAGATGCCGTTTATTATAAGGCGAGGATAGCTGCAATCAACACCAAAAATTAGGG
>NCQV01080970.1:0-12797 GCA_002740545.1 Lophocereus schottii
GATAGTAATGTCATTTGGTCTTAAAAATGCACCTCAAATATTCCAGAGAAGAATAGATAATATCTTCAAAAACCTTAATCATTGTTGTTTAGTTTTCATTGATGATATCCTTGTCTTTTCCAAAACCATAGAACAATATAAAGATGATGTCTTGATTGTCACCAAAGATGCATTAAACAAGTGCATTTATGTTGAACAAGAAATTGAGTTTTTAGGTCTAGAGATAAAAGCTAGATAGACTATCCTACAAAAGTATATTCTAAAAAAAATAGAAACTTTTCCGAAAAAAAATTGAAGATAAGAAGCAACTAGAAAGGTTTCTTGGATGCCTTACCTACACGTAAAATTTTATGAAAGATTTAGCTAAACTAAGAAAACCATTACAGTAAAAACTCAAGAAAGACATAAGTTGGACATGGACTACTAATGATATAAAGATTGTTCAAAACGTCAAAAAAATGTATAAAAATCTTCATGTTCTTAATTTGTCTAATAAAGGAGATGATTTAGTTCTTGAGACTGATGCCAGCAATGAACACTGGAGTACGGTACTCAAAATTAAAGAATGCGAAAAACTCTGTAAATATTACAGTGGAAACTTTAATCAAGCATAATGCAACTATCACACAATGAAAAAAGAAATCCTTGCAGTCATAAGGGGAATTGAAAAGTTCTTAATCTTTTTAGCTCCAAAACCTTTTATTATTTGAACTAATTGCAAAGGAATACTTGGTTTGTGAAGAAAAATTTTATCAAATATGCAAGAGTAAGGGCGACTTCTGTGTTGGCAATTATGACTTAACCAATTTTCCTTTTCTATTGAACATATACAAGGATCAAAGAACTCTCTGGTAGACAGTCTAACCGACAACTCGTCAATGGTGATATCAAAGCCGACCTCCTGCCAGAAAAGGAGGAGATCCTTAATGAAATGACATTCCTACTAGAACGGGTTACGCCTTCTAGTAAAATCCTTATTGCTAACCTAAAATTTCACACAAAAAGTAGATCACATTTTGGTCTACTTTCTGCTGCCTACCTAATAGCCCAAAGATTTTCCCTTTTAGAATTACAAGTTAGTTACTTTCAGTGTCCTTATGATATCCAAGAAAAAATAAGTTCTCATACTCGAGAAAAATGGTCCAATAAGTAGTATGCAACCTGCATTGACTTTTATCGCCATTATTCTTATGATATTTGGGAGTCTTGGAGTACAATAATCAATTTTTCCGATAGATCTGGAGTTGATGGTATTTGTTTCCTAACAAATTCATTATCTCCAAATGATCACGTCTTTAAAGCCCAGAAATACGGGATGGTACTTTACTTCACAGACATCCCAAATCCAAAATTTCTATTTTTCTCAACCTTAACTAAATTCCAGCAATGCATGTTCAAAAGAATCCATTAGATTCTTACATCTCCTAAGGATCCAACAAAAATTTCAGTCCGCAGATGCCTAACTTTAGAGGTTTATAACGTTCTAATTGAATATGAAAATGGAAAAACTAAACCAGCCCATTATCTTGTCCAATTCATTGATTACGACGATCTTAATGATCAACGACAAAATTGGATTCTTAGAAATCCGATACATCTAGTTATTGATCTTACTTTATCAAGGGCCATTGGATTTTTCAACATTTATCATCAATATTGGGACTTAATCGAACAAGGAACAACATTAATGCATTGTGAAAACACTACTTTCGCCTATGATAATGAATTTTTAAAGACTACATGAATGTGGACAGAGCAGTATCAGAAGATATCTTTAATTATCTCTTTGATGTTAGAGCCGGAAAATTTTTATCAGAAAAAGGAAAAAAATATCTCCTTGAATTATTTGAAGAATGGGATCCACAGCATCTTAAGCAACTTCATGAAGAGTTTTGATAATTATCTAGATGATGATGACCTGGAAGATGTAATTAGAGATAAAAAAAAGTGCAGAATCTCAACAATGATGACTAGTCTTGTCATCATTAAAAGTTCTGAAAAGTGGCTGCCACATTATTGTACTATTTTAATAAGTGTCTGGTCTATAAAATAAAGTGTGTACTGTAGAGTCATTAAATACTATAGCCATGTGAAATATACTATAGCCATTAGGGCATCCTATGTACCCTCATCGTCTTTATAAATAGAGAGATGGAGTGCTGAAAAGGGATACGGTCATTTGAGCATTCTTGAGCAAAAGAGAAGTTGGGATTTTTCATTTCTCTGTGAGCAAACATCTCTAATGATCTTAGCTTAAATCCCTCTTCAAAGTTTTCCATTGTAATATTTCCACTTTTAAAATTTTAATAAAAGAAGTTTCCCAGTAGGAAACGTTGTCCAGTTGAACCTTATGTCTTAAATATTATAATTTCTTGATTAAAGTTCCACTATCCTTAAAAAAGGTTAAAAATTTAATTAATGACTACTGTATGAGGTAAGAAACGAAATAGATCTGTGTTGTACCTGATCTAAGAAAGATGTGGTTGAGATTAGCAATCTCTGTAAACCGGAAGCTAGAGGAACGCCAGGGTTTAGCGCTGACTAAGTTCAGACGACGGTCAAAACTCTTTAATTAAGTTTTAATTATTTTTGCTAAGTATAGCGGGCCTATAATCACAGAAAATATAATATGTAGGATATAAGTAGTACATTATGATGACTAGTACCAGAAAAGTCATGATAAGAGGTTTAATATGTTAAAACAAGTGTATTTTCTGAAAACCCCGCTAAAAATAGCTTATTTATATATTTTTCCTATTCCAGGAACTATTCTGTAATTTCTAAAATTTAAGGACTAAAATAATAAAAAAAAGCTCCTAAAAATTAGTTTTCTGAAAACACAAGGTATCTCAGAATTAGTTTTGAAAAGGCAGGGGCCTAAAAATAGTTACCCTTGAACTTAGAGACCTGTGTGTCAGTAATTCCTAATAAAGTGTATACAAAACAAATTGGTTGAATTTCATGATATTGGACAATCACCTATGAACTTCGGGAAAACAATTAGTGAACAACATGCCAGGGCATAGTTGTCATGTACGAAGACTATTAAGCCTTTACATACTCAACAAGCACATCCCTTTATCAAGGCTACCAATGGCTCTACAACAATTTCCTTTGTAGGAAAGTGCTTTATGTTAACTATCTTCGTGTTCCACCATGTCATTTACAAAATTGAACCTTATGTCCGATCTGTTTGGTCTTATAACAAGATTCAAGGTTCTTGGCACATGTGATTACAACTTGTCCCAGTAAACCATTACTGGATATAACTATTCGATCCACTAATCAAATAATTCAAGTACCTTTTTAATTAAACGAACACTTGTGCTTCTAAGGATAAAGCCATAAACTCTTCTCATAACAAGGAAACATATAACTGATTCATGCCACTGTAGCACCATTGCTAAGTTGGAAGACATGTTTGGAGGTTCAGCTACCACTATCAAGACCATTTTACACCTTTTGATGCAAGTTATTGCCTATGCACCAAAAGCATATAATTAGAGGTTCCATTTAGGTACCTCATGACTTATCTGTCTGCTACTATGCTAGTCTTAGTTCCCGTTGAGATCTATTCAAAGATACCAAGTCTAATATGAGTCACACCATGCATTAGACTTCTAACCAAACCTAACGAAGCACGTTCTGCTTATTAGTCCTTTTCTAACATTATGTGGACACATTTTACTATAAGGCCTCACCTTCCTTGATTTGAGTACTAATAGGGTCATAGGTGTGCATATTAGATTATTTAAAGACCTTTGATGTCATTCTCTTTAGGCAAAGGAATAAACTCTTCAAATATTCCCTTAAAAACTTTATTTCAAGCGCATGCGCTACTTTGCCCATATTAATCATCTCAAAGTTAGATGATGATAAGTCCTTTTAGAGTACTTAGTAACTCTACACAATTTCTAACTATTAGTAAGTCATCTACATATAACAACTTGACTACAAAATTACTTTGGAACCTTTGGGCATTAATCATATTGTAGCTGCTACAAATAATTACACTATATAAAACAACTACACCAATTCATTAAAGAGACTTTAAGATCCTAATTGACCTCTCACGTCCATAAACCCAATGTTTATGACCCTTTTCAATGAAACATCGTTAAATCCCCTTTGAGATTGGTATCTGCACATCTGTATGATGTGCTTTTTTGTCCAAAATAACGATAGTAGTTAGAGAAAAATGAAAATTAAGAGAAAAATGAAAATTAGGATAAAGTACACAACAAGAGGGCAACATTCTTGTAGTTGATCTTATCCTCTTGTGTACAGCAAGTTGAGCCTAACGCTAATTGTATCATTAGCCATACAATTTAAGAATCGATTTGTTTTCAAATAACTTTGTGTCCTAATGGTCAACCCGTTGTTCATCTTCATTTATGCCACTTTATTTCTATGGCCTTAATTCATTTGTCCCTAAGAGGGTCAAAAAGGGCATCTGTGCTCATTTCTATTTTTCTCAGAGTGCTGCAAAACTTTTATGTGCTTCATCACACAAATGGCATGGAGAAACGCATTTTGACAACCATGTCCTAGCAAAGATTCATATGATCTCAAATCATTCTTCTTTGGATTGATTTTACTCCCACTCAAACTAAGACCAATCGTCTTACTTCCACTTGAAATAAGAATAGGATCACTTTCATTCACTCTTGATGATGAAGGTGGACCTTGATGATAAACTAATTCATCATCAATTAAAATCCTCCCACTCAAGTGAAGGAATATGATTCAACATGGAGAATTAATAGAGATAAGTCTTAACGTATCTCACCCTTATTTGGATATTCATTCTTTCGAGTTGGATATATTTTGGTTAAATTTTTGTTGCATTCCTACTGTCTTATATCCCAATGAGTCATCATAGGTCATATTCCCCTAGGTCTAAAGACTCTCAAACTGGGCTTTATAACTCAAATAGAGTGGTAGCAACTTACTTTACAAGCCCAAGGTCGAGATCATAGATTGCGATAAAAAGAGATCTCCTTAACAGGCGAATCACAATTTTTATGAAATTGTTAATCACACCATATTAGGGAGTATTCTGCTGTCTTTCTCCACAACAACCTTTTGTTATAGGCATTTAGGATAGTTAGCTAATAAACTATCCCTTTTTCATCACAATATCCACCAAAATAATGGCAATAAATGCTTGGTATTAATTTGGTCTTTAAAGCCATAACTTCTTGGATTTAATTGACTTTCAAACAAGCTCACATGTTTTCTAAAGTAACTTATTGCTTTAAACTCATATGAGGTCAAATAAACAAGACCAAATCAAGTGAAATGTGATGAAGCATAGAAGTTTCATGCCTTATCATAACATTCATCGGACAATAAATGTTCAAACGAATTAATTACAAGTGAAATTGAGCCCTTAATAACCTTCCTAAAATTAAATGGTTTTCTTGTTACTTTACTTGCCACATTATGTTCACAAGAGAGCTAGTCAACGTATGTTGCTAACAAATCTTATTTTTCTAGCTTTTGCATATATGTGATTTTGACACATATAACCTAGTCTAGCATGACAAACAAACATTTCACATTATCATAATTATGTGAATACGGAAAAACGAACACTTGGATTAATAGAAGAAATATCCAATTCATTACAAGCAAACCATTTCTAATAAAGCGAAACCAAAACTAAAGGTATTTACAAAAAAGAACTAACTAGGATTCAAAGCCATGAACATAGTCAAATTAAACCTAAAGTCAATAAAAACAACATGGCCATTATTCTAGTCAATCTTAGGTGCAAGTAGGATTTCACATAGGATAGAGTATTGGCTGCTATGCAGGACTAGCTTGCATGTTTCGATTCCTCCAACAACCATCTTGTTGTTATCTCCATATATATCTTCATTGAACCATATAAGAACCCATTGTAAGCTCAGTAAAGCTTCATGGTCCCTCGCTCTTTTATTCAGATTCCTGAACCTAAAATCCACATAGGACTAGTTTCAGTGGGAAGAATACAATGAACAACACAAAATCACTAGGAGATACTGCTAAGTGCCTTCTTAGGCTCAGAGCAATCATAAACATGACAATCCATTTGATCATAGTTGAGGCACCTAGCTTGCATTAAATCCTTCCTCCTTGCACATTTGTCTTTGTCTTTTTGGTCATCCTCACATCCTTTCTTTCACTGAGCCTTGCCAATCTAGTTTCCCTAGTCATTCCTTTTAGAACCACTCCTTGAATTAGAGGTTGAGGTGTGCACTTCTGCACCTATCATTTCAGTGGCCTTTTGCAGCTCTTCCTCTATCTCAAGTCGTCACGTGTTGTCCTTGAATGTAACGAAAAACTTAATTTGAGATAATACCATCTTAATATAACCTCAATCGTTAGGCAAGGAATGGACCACGGCATGACTTGTTGCTCATCGGTCAATTCATAGCCCATTTTGGCCAATTCACTAATTATACTTGACATATCCTCATATGCGTCCTAATGGAGACACACAGGCTCTTCTTATAATTTTCAAACCTGATAGTGAGAGACCTAAGTGTTGTAATTGCAACAGTTGACATGTTCCTAGTAAAACATGCAAGTTTCACAATCAGTAGAAAAGCACACGTTCGCCTAATATTTTAGCACATACTTTTCCATGTAACTTGAAAATAACCGGCATAGTTAATATACACAAACATAGACCCTAGAGTGAAAGCTCACATATCATTCCCAATCATCATCATAGGAATGAATGTTTCAGTGCCACAAACTTTGTCGTTTTATTCCAAGCTACCATAACACTTAACACACATTGAAATATTCTAAAAGAAATTCTTAAAGTTCTAATCAAAGAGGATATCCCAACCTTAAGAATATTTCAAGAAAGTCAAACATATATCCATAAATATATGAAGATGAATTTAATCAGTTTAGGCATGATTTGTATATTTAACAAAATTCTAAAAAAAAAAATTAGGATGAAAAATTTCAATGTCCTCTCACCTAACTTATTTAGGGAGGGTACCTATATAAATTCTATATGCAATTTTAAGGTTACAACATATGAAACATATTCCCAGAATATGCAACATTCTTTTTATGAACTTTAATCAAATATATATACTTATTATGTATCAAATGAGTCAAAAATATCATAGATATTTCACATGATATTTCACTTAAATTAACCCCAATGATATTAAACAAATATGCCCATCTCTCTCATGAAATTCAATAAGATTAAATATGCTTAAATAAAAGATTCTCAAGGAATTACATAATATTTCATTGCAAAAATAAATAATATAAAATATCATATATATAGTATACTTGCAAAAAGAACATTAAGATATATCACGTCAATTCACATTAGCTCAAAATTCCTATATAATAAGATAAACAATAAAGCCAAAAAAAACACTTACACTTAACTATTAGGATTAACTAAAAAGGTAATTAACCCTTTTCATCAACTGGTCAACAAGTCAATCTATTTGATCAAACCCTTCCCCTGTTTTTTTAATTTGGTTGCAATGCAGGGCCCTGGTCAAACCCGGAAGCAAGAAATGGGCTCTTGACCAGTTGAACGCATAGCACAGGCCATCATGACTCGCAGCTAAAACCAGTCCAAATTCGCCCTTTTTTGCTCAAATTATGTGATTCACCAAGTAAAATCTATCCTAAATTTGTTCTAGGATTGATTTGGACGATTAATTTGCAAAAAAATAAAAGGATAAAAATGACCCAAAATTGAGTCTTAATGGGCAAAATGGTGTTGTGCATCTCTAACAACAGTTTAGCAAAAATCCAGCCAAGTTCCAGCAAATTGGTGACGAATTTTAGAGGGGTTTTGCTTAGAATATCATACGCAACAAAAAGTACTAATCAATTGCAAGCAATAATGACAAAAAGGGAACAAAATTGAGTCCAAACTATGAACCCTAACCTGGAAAAAAGTCAGTAACGTTTTGTTATATTCTGGGCAAATTTTTGGTCAACTCTCAGCATGAATTAAGGGATTTCACTTGGAATTTTATAGGCAACATAAACCATGAACCAATTATCGGAAACAATAGCCAAAAATGATCGAAATCAAATTGCTCTTTTTCGACCAAAAGCCCTAATTTCTATTAGCGGCATTTTCACAAGATTAGGGACCAATTTTTGGTCAAATGGAGTGCGATTTTGAGGGCTTTTTACTTAATGCAACTTGGGTAATAAAAAGCACAAAAAACCTGAAGAAAACAATGGCCAAAATAGATCAAAAATTCGGGTTCATCAACCAAAATAAACCCTAACGGTGACTTCTTTACCAAAATTCGAGCCAATTTTCGATCAAATTGACCAATAAGTTGATGGGTTTTGGTCAAAATCGAATGGATAAGGTAGTCCATGCATCAATTTGAATGGAAATTGAACAAGATCAGTGATTCAAGAATTAATTTTAGGGTTTCATATATAAAGAACCCTAAAATTTCAATTTGTAATTATTCACAATATACTCAACCAAATCATGCATACAACATATTAAACTAAAGTATTCATCAAGCTCTACTAGAATCCGGAATTTCACAAAAATTCATCAAGGATTTGCATATGAAATAATGGCATGAAGTTTAAAGTTTGTGAAGCAATGAAGGAAAGAACAGAAACCAGCATGCGACCATCAAAATGTTTAGTGCACGAATTATGATAGTACATCCAACTCAAAACAAGTCGATTAGCTCTGATACCAATAGAGGAATTACTATATATCAAATTAAGCATAAGTGAGTTTACCTAATCCAACAGCGGAAGACAATTGAACATAGGCTTTGAATCACTAATTGAGAAAGGAAATTATAATAGCCCTAGCATTTTGTGCAGAAAAATCTCTTTTGGGTCCATTTGGGAGGGAAGTAAGAGTAAATAAGAGTAAGGAGGAGTAAGAGTAAGGAAGAGTAAATAAGAGTAAGTTACTAACTCTTGTTTGGGAGTTTAATGAGAGTAAGGACTTACCCTTGTTTAGGAGAATAGGAGAATAAATAAGAGTGAATGAAGAAATTGACACATATCCCCTTACTAAATAGATTAGAATATATTATATTTAGATTTATGAAGGAAAATATGTAATTGTGTTATATCTTACTCTTCCGTACTCCTCCTTACACTCCATTTTGGAGAGTATGGAAATGGGAGGTTAAGGAGGATAAAGAGAAGTAAGAGTAACTCCTCCTTACTCTCCCATTCTTACTCCTAAACATAGGTTAACAAGAGTATTTACTCCCCTTTACTCTCACTTACTCACCCTTACTCCCCATCCAAACAGAACCTTAGAGAACTCTCAGTGTTTCTTATGTGTATTTTCTCTCAAATCGACCCCCTTCTTATACAAGATGGACAGTTGAGGAACTAGGATTTCTGGGGCGGCTAAGCCGTTAACTTAAAATGCTTATTAGGCTCACATCCCTTATGGGTGTATCACACCCTAAGCCTGATGCATTCTTTATACAACTTCATTCAAGGAAGCAAGAAACTAACCAATTGAACCAATTGTATCAGTAGTAATTATCATGTATACTACATAATGATCAATTTTCCTATTAGAGAAAAAAACCAATGAAAGGATACTTGAAATGATAGATAAACTTTTTTGTGTCCTAAATAATGTTGTATACATGCATACACTAAACCTTAAATAGCCCAGTGCTTATTATGTGCACCTGGGACTATTAGCCTTGAGCATTAATTTTAGTGATTAGAAGGGGGCTTTGAGGCATGAAAAAGGGGAAATGGGAATTAGGGGCTGTGTGAGAGATAAGCGTATACCCCAGGGAGTAATGACTTTATTATTTCCTTCCACTTGATATTCAAACCTAAGTTGGATAGCTGGTTTCAGTCTGCTCCTTAACAGTATTGCTAATACTGAAAAATGGACATTAATAGAGAATAATGCCCTATTTGGACAAGAAATATTAGATAGAAAGAAAATCTTAAGGAAAAAAAGATAAGGGGGACAAAAAATTAAGAGAGCTTTTTTCTGTGTATGTTTTGTCCAAAGAAAGTATAAGAGGAAAACAAAAATCTTTAAAGAAGCAGGGCATGTAAAAAGAAAATTCACGTTTTCCATCCCAATTTGGGGTTGCAGAAGACTCCCCCTTAATTACCTAATGCCCTATGTTCATGTTCTTTGCTCCCATCTCCCCGCTTGTCAATTTCTGACTTCCTCTCTCCTTAAACAATGGACTGCCATGGCTGAGCTTTCCCTCTTCTCTTCATAGATCTATGATCCCTATATTCTTAAACTCCCTCATCTTCATCTTGCGGTTCTCCTTTTTTAGTGTTTGTTTGCACAAAGATAGAGAGAGAGAGAGAGAGAGAGAGAGAGAGAGAGTGCTAACAGAGCTTTTGGTGTCTTGGGTGGTAGTTAGGTTTAATTTATACCAACTTTCAACTCAATTTTCGGAGAAAAATCGGATTGCATAAAAATCATTCATTTTCCAGCAATTTTTTTTCTATTTTTCTTCAATCTACAAAACAATTGCAATTTTCAATGTGAGCCATGCTTTCGCGAGGTCTACACTACTAAAAAAGCTCGAATTAACGACAGAAAAGAGCGACGAAATTTAAATCCATTGTAAACAACAACGGATTTGGCGACGGATCAAACAAGAAAAAATTTTATCAGATGTGGTGATGGATGTGCTGATGGAAAACAAAATTCCTCGAGTATTTTAAGTATTTGGTGATGAAATTTCCGTTACCAAGAGTTTTTAATATTTTTACTGTTCAATGACAGATATCCCATCGCTAATAAAAAAAATAGACTAGCGACATAAATCCAGTCCATCGTCAGCTTGTTTAAATGAAACTAGATCAAGTTTCATTTCTGTGCTCATCATGAGAGAGAGAGAGAGAGAGAGAGAGAGAGAGAGTGAGTGAGCCAACAGGTGAATCCTCCATGCACGACCACCGCATGACCCATTCGCCATCTAGCCCACGTTGCCCATCACTGGCCACCCGCCGACTGCCATCCGGTCACCCACTGTTGCCTTTGTTAGCCCTCCTTTTCAAATTGAAGTATTAATTCAGTAAATGTTTCACACTAATTTAGTTTTGAATCCTAAAAATTTTAGTTCTGGCTGCTGAAATTTTGTAGTTACTTTGTGTTTATGTTGAATTGTTCGATATGTATTGAATAATTGCTTCAATTTGGTTGAACTTATCCATTAATGTAATTTAAGGTTTTGGTTTGTATGAAATTAGTGCCTTTTATAAGTGAACAAATAGTGAAAATTGAAACTTATATAAAGTAACTATGTGAAATTTATGGGAGTTGAAGTGAATGATTTGGGGAGTTGAAAAGTGCACGAAGGAATTGTGTAAAATTTATGGGAGTTGAAGTGAATAATTTTTGGGAGTTGAATTGTGTGTGCAGTAATCATGGCGAATATGTGGGAGTTGGAGTGAATAATTTATAGGAGTTGAAATTTATGTGAAGTAACTGTATGAAATTTAGTCGAACTTCTTCGTCAATGAAATTAATTTAGGGTTCAGATATGATAAATTAATTTAATTTAGGGTTTAAGTGTATAAATAGATCAAATGTATTAAATTATTACAATGTATATTTGAATTGTGAAATTAGTTGGAGTTAAAGTGAAGAATATTTATAAATTGGCACGCTTTAAACATGATAATTGTTGATATTAGATGACTTATTTAAATGAGATTGTTAGCATAAACTTGTTGTTATAATGTGGTTTGTACGCTAATGTCATTTGACCTGGTTGTTCGTACTTAGAAGTAATTAGCAAATATAATAGAATCTTTTGTAAGTAAAGTTGTGAGCAAATGTCATGTAGTCTTTTCTAAGCAAATGTGGCTTGTGTGGTATTGTTGTTTGATCTATTTATTTGAGCAGAATATGACTGGCACTCCACATTGTTCGTGGATGTATAATAGGTTATTGTCTGATCGTAATGGTTATACACTTGAATTTTTAAATGGAATAAATCAATTTGATGAATTTGTACATAGACAGCTAGAGTTTCAAAGTGGGGGGAAGTATGGATGTTCATGTGCAAAGTGCACAAAATAGAGTATACTTAACAATCGATTAGATAAAGATACACCTAATGTATATGGATATTATGAAAGAGTGTTAGTATTGGATAAGACATGGAGAAGTAGAACCTTAACAATGTAATTTCGGATATTCTGGTAGTGAAATGCCCGAAACTGGGGGTACAAGTCATACTAATCATTACTACAGTAGATGCTATGTAGCTTGTATGGAATACATGGTTAGTGATGCCATATTGGGAAAGCAAAATGTAAGGAATAACGAGTGAAGCATTTGTCAAGAACCATTCTATAATATGGCTCAAGCTGCTTAACAACCCTTATATGATGGCTATTCTACATACAGTAAGATCTTTACAGCTGTTCGGCTATTAAGTATCAAATCTGATTATAATATGCCACATAACTATTTTAATGAAATTGTTTAGTGAATTAAAGAGATGTGCCCACCTAACAACCGTATGCCAAATAACTATGGCTAGACAAAGAAGGTTGTTAAAGATCTCTATAACGATGCAATACATATTGATTGCTACCGTAAAGGCTGCATGCTCTTCTTTAAAGAGGACTCAAACCTCGATGTATGCAAATTTTACAGACATTCAACATACAAGAGGAAATGGTCATAGCAAACGACTCAAAGTTGATTGCCATACACAAGGATGCATTACTTGCCATTGAAACCTCGATTTCAGAGGTTATATACACCAAGAAGCACTATAGGGCACATAAGATTGCATTATGAACATCAGCATGAA
>NCQV01080970.1:13938-25027 GCA_002740545.1 Lophocereus schottii
GTGTTAAACCTCTCACTAAGATAAGTCAGTTCTTTAAGAATTTGTGCTCCATAATACTGCGAGAGGATATGCTTGAGAAAATACATCACAATATTTTCATTACTCTCTGTAAGCTGGAGATGATATTTCCTCTAGACCTTTTTAAATGTGATAGAGCACTTACTGGTACATTTGGCAGAAGAGGCGCAACTTGGCAGCCTTGTATAGTAACGATAGATGTATCCATTTGAGAGGTAAAATAGACAATATTTGATGGAAATGGATTTAAACAACTAAATTATGGAATCACTTATAAATATTACTTAATATTATTTTGTTAGATACTTTGGCCTTTTAAAGAAAAACATAAAACAACAAGCGTATCCGGAATGTTTAATTATAGAAGCTTACTTAGAAGCTAAAAGGACGTTCATTAACTCCTATTACTTCGACTTTAATGTGCTTTCAATGTGCAATAAGTGTTAAAGAAATGAGCATTACGTTGAATATAATAACTAGTTCTTATGGAGTCTTTCCCTCCTCGTACCCTATACATCACTAACCAAACATTCATTTCCCAGCAATTTGCATATAACATTCCAACCAACACCCTTTTTGCCAACACCGTCAACCCTACTTCCCAAACTATCGACCCTAACTCTTACCAATCCCAACAAAACATTGGAAATGGAGATATTAAAGTACAATTTAGCCATGAAGCACTCAAATAAAGACATATATTGTGCCAGATGATAACAGGTAAGTGGAAAAATTGGTATGTGTTTCTAACTTTAAGTATTTTGCGTAATGTCGTGTTAATTTGATGTTTTCTGTTGAAGTAGGTTTCTCCTAAATGAAGATGTTATTGGTAGGATTTCTCTGATCTTCCAAGGCAAATATGATGCACCTTGGCCTTCTTAGCGTAAAGTGCCTAAAGAAGTTGTAGATTTGTGGTTTGCAAAATTCAAGGTAAATAAAGTTACTGCATATTAACACTTTGCATGTACTCGATTCATTATTATGGCATAATTTGATGTATTTATTATTTTCTCATTAGCAAAAGTGGTTCACTTGGGATCCTATCCATGAGGACTGAATCAGAAAAAATTTTAAAAATAGAGACAATGCACATTTGAAGGATTTCCTTGGCAAAGCACAGAAGTACAACAGGTAGCCTACATGGCTCGATGATAAGCAATGGAAATGACTAAATATTGGGTAAATGAAGCATACAAGAGCCCGAAAAAATTAGCTTAGTGATCCAGATAGTCTTGGACCATCTCTCCACACCTGTAGCTCGATCCCTATGCATGAGCATAGGAGGTATCTGGTAACTAACTGTACTTCTTATAACTTTTTCTATTTTTTGTTTGAATGTAGTGGTTAATGTATTTTTCTGAATTTGTTTGGCACGTAGAGGGATCAATTTGGGAAGGAGTCAACAATTTTTGAGTTGTTCACTCGTACTCACAAGTTTCACGGCAATGACTGACCTTGGGTTGACAAGAAATCATAACAAATATACCCAAGTTGTTCTCGATGGTCAATCTTAATTAGTGGTTCCTACACTTCTATTAAGTATTATATATTTTATTTTTTATAAATGTTGTGATATTGTATAAATTCTTCAAATTAGAATTTCAGAACATCAACTCTCAAGGGACCTCAGATGGCAATTCCCAAAATCCATCTCATTCACTTCCAAATTCAAATGAGTTATAGGTGAAGGCCTATACGAACAAAAAGGATTATATTTACGACATTGAAGATGAGGTCATCAATATTAGGCAATCCTCTAATTTCAGTTACACTGAGCAAGTTGGTATAGTAAATTTAAGAACTATTTGTATTTGAGTCACTAATATAAAAATTGTGCACAACGTCACTTTGGCACAAGTTAAATCATTATCACTAATGTATACTTCATATGCATGATTTTTAGCAGGTACAAGTTAGGTGTCATCCCAACAAGAGTTGAATGATATAAGGGGTATAGTGATCAACTTGGGGGTTGATCTCACTTCGCAAGCTGAAATATATCGGATGCTTATGGACAAATATAAGGAATTAGAGGAGTCCGACCAAATGATGAACAACAAATGATGAGTGTGAATCAGCAAATACAAGTGTTTTTTCAAATGCAATAAACTTCCGGCTTAGGATCGCAATCGCCCTTTACTAAACCTCCCCAACATGATGAAGAGAATGAGGACGAGAATGAGGATGAAGAGTATGATGATACTCACCTCGATAATTGATTCCTGAGTTGCTTGTTTCTCCCCTCTTTATTCCTTGCTTATATATGTGCATTTGCATCTATTTTACTCTCTTGGCCATGGCGTTGCTAAGGACACTTATACTTTCAGGAACTACATGTTGTTTCTATGAATTTGTGATATGAATTGTGATAACACACTTAGAAAAATTTGGTTTATATGTGATGTTTGGATTGTTTGTGAATTGAGATTGGTTGAATATGTTTCAAGTGAAGCATTGGTATCGAGTGGGTTAATGAATATCTTCGATGTACTTTCCTATAAAAAATGAAATGTATTGTTATTGGGGATACTTGCAAAAAAAATTTATTAAAAAAGGGCAAAAATGGCGATAGATTGGCAAGGAATTATCCGCCGTAGAGAAATTTTTTAATAACATTGGACTGGTGATGGAATTAGCATTCCGTCGCTGATGGCTATGAAATGTAGATTCCGTCACCCCCTTGTGCACGTTCAGTTCCCACCATCTCTGCCACTCTGTCGCTAATTTGATGACAAAATTTTATAATTCCATCGCTACATCCTCAGCAACGACCAAAAATGCGATAGTTCGCTTATTTCGCCAATTCCATCGCTGAGTTCAAAAATCCGTCGCTAAATTCCCACTTTCCATCATTGATCCCCTCTTTATACCGCTCTTACTTTGTAGCGCTAGGAATATCTAGGCATAGGTAACCCGACCTCTATAGAAATCTTTGCTCGCATAAAGTCCAATGATGGGAAGAATTTAAGTTTTAACATTTATAACCTCAAGTGCAACATTTATCGTTGAGTAATCAGGATGTCATCCACCAAGAGTTGTGTTTCAAGTACTGGGATTAGCTCAAATGTTTTAAGCTAGGCTAAGTGAAAATGAAAGAAAGACAAACTAAACTGAGCTAAGAAACATATGAAAAGGGCTTGAAGTTATGATTTGGCCAATTGACATACCAAGTAATCAAGATGAGTCCTAACCTACCATCCTATACCGAAAACTAGAGATGACCGGTTGCACCATCGAAGACCACCCAAGCTCTCTTTCAAGGGGCATGAGCTAGTCTAATTAGTGTAACTACCTATTTTCATGAGATTAGCTTAATTAGACCACAAAATTGACAGCCATCGGACCACAAAATGAAAGCTTTCTCAAGTATTTCATCGAACACTTGGCTTACGTGAAAGAAAAGTCTAAGTTCAGCACATAAATTGGGTGTGGCGAAGCCTAATCTAAGGCTAGTTAGCCATCAAGAGGCTAATCACAACCCAAGCCAATAAAAAATAATTACTAATCATCACAAAACACAATTAAACCTAATTACAACTAGGCTAACAAACAAGCAAATAGACATGAACTAAGGAGGAGAGAGAATGAAATTAATCTAATCTAGCAAGTTAGTCTAATAAGCTGACCTAACATGGATTAATAATAAAAACTAAACACTTAAACCAAACACAATCAAAGACAAGAACTAAACTAATAGAATCTAAACAAGAAAAAAATATGAAATAGGGAGAGAAAGAGAAGAGAAAACTCAGGCTGAACTTGAATGAAGTTCAAATCCTCAAGCTTGAACCCAAAATTCACCCAAACAAATCCTAATCTCTCTAATATAATCCCCCATATTGGGTTTCTATTGGCTAAACCTAAGCTAAAACCTCCCTAAAACTCTCCAAGAGAACCCCCAAAAAGTCCTAAGGGGGCCTTTAAATACAAATAGAGCAGCGTGAAAAAGAGACAAGAAGAGCAGGGGAGGATGACGGCCGTCGGCTCGACGAATGCCAGCCATCGCCAGCCACGACTGGACATTGCCTAGGTGACCGATGGTCCTCACCATCCTTTGCCCAGCCACTTGCAGGGTGGCGACGGTTGGGGGTGGTGGCCATAATTACCCATCATCTCTTGCTTAGTAATCTTCTGGCATTTCTTGTTCCGTCTTCGTTTCTTTTTGTGGTGAACTCATTGCCGACAAAAATAAGCAAAACAAGTAAAAATTTTAAAAGTTATATTATTATACAAGCTAAAATTAGGCGATAGAGGCATGTACAACATGACCCAAGTGGCCTACGTAAAATTTGTTGAAAACATTTGATAGACAAAAAGTAAAGAAAAAATGAGTACTTAAATGACAATAATAACGTAAAAATAAAAAGCAACAAAAATGAATTGGTTGTCATATCTTCAAAATCAATGGAATGATAATAACCCTGTTAATGCGGGCATACTACGAACACACCACAAAAAATAAGACAAACATATGATAAGATAAAACTTTAATGCTAGTACAATTCTCATAAATCAGAAGCCAAGGACATGTCAAGAAGTTAGTCATCTATGGTCAACTACCTTAATCCTAGGTCTCCATATATGTGTCACGCCCTGACCCCTCCCGGGTCATGAGCAGTTACCATGAACGGTTTCAATGATCGTTGATTGGCCCCATAAATCACTCCAAACCTTTCTGACATGCTTCTTTCTCACTCACATGCTGTCTGGGAAACTTTCCAGGAGGTCACCCATCATAAAATTTCTCCACAGCAGATGCACTTAATTATGGAGTTCTTAATAGTGGGCTTCCCGAAACAAAAAGTGCACCTTTCGTAATATAAATAGCCACTTCAAATCATTTTTAGCCACACTCGGGGTCTTGCATTCACCCCCACTTAAAGAGTACAACGTCGTCGTTGTACCTTACAAACCGACCAACTTACGCATTCTCTTGACCGGCGGTCCATACCCAGTATATGTCTTTGCCCCGCTAGGTGACTACCCAGGACAATCCCGCCCACTGGCGTAACTCACAATCGTAGGTTGGCTCTGATACTATTTGTAACACCTCGACCTCTCCAAGGCTGCGGATAGTTATCGAGAATAGCTTCAAGGATTGTCGACTGGCCCTATAAATCACCACAAGCCTTTCCGGTGTACTTTGTCCTCGCTCACATGCTGCCTGGGAAACTTCGTAGGAGGTCGCTTGTCATTTGATTTTTCCACAGCGGGCACATCTAACTATGGAGTTCTTAAGAGTGTACTTCCCGAAAGTAGTCACTTCAAATCCTTTTAAGCCACACTCAAATTCTTATAATATGCCTATTTTGAACCATGTCCTCTGTTAGTTGTAAAAATTTCAAATCGTACTTAATCATCTCATCCTAGTATTTCTTTAATCTGAACATAAGAAACAAAAAAGGTACTTTCCCAATTTATTTTCTTTCTTTATGATTTTATGAGATCCAAATGGACCCTAAATGCTCCTGACTTAGCCTTTTATTTAAATAATTTATCCTTTCAATCACACATGACACAACCTCTATTGCTTGATGCAAACTGAAACCAATCAAAATTGATTTTACAAAGTTTTCTGGAGGTTTGTCTTGGCAAACCAAGTAACCCTTCTCCTTTGGAGTAGCACAATGGTTCATTGATAATGAATGCTTTTGCCTTCCATTGAAAGGTGATTGTTACTTTCATACACACTTGCTATTTTCACCCAAATAGCAAATTCAATTGTTTGACGAGCATTGTTTTGGCAAAAAAGTAATTTTTTTTCCATTAATCTTTAATCCTTAGTTTTGTACGTATGTGCAATGTATTATTGAATTCAAGCAATAAAATCTTTACATTCCGTTTGCACATTGAAAAATTTTGGGGAAAAGAAAAATTTTGAGAAATTTACTTTTTTTATTGCATTTGGTTTAGAGAAAACCACAAAAAAAAAAATATGGAGAAAAGTTAGGTGAAAAAATTGTTAGAAATGAGAGATAAAATTTTCTCCATAAAATTGAGAGGAAAGTTTGAGAAAAATTTCCAAAATCATCCAACCTCACATTGCTTAGATGACATCAATATGATTCAAGTAGTTTATCAACATTTAAATTTCTCATCTGAATTCTTGTAATTTTTCCTCAATCCAAACAAGAGGAAAAAAAACTCATTTTTTCTCTACTTTTTTTTTAAAAACACTCATTTTTTCTCTACTTTTTTTTCCTTCACATTTTTTTTCATTCAACTTTTCTTTCCGTCAAATTTTCTAAGAACTAAACAGAGCCTTAATGTCACAAAAAATTCTTACTCAAGGTCATCCAACTTAACGGTTAGATCAATTAATATAAATATTAGAAAAATACAAAAAAAAGTGTAAATCATACTATGATGAATTTAATTTTTTTTCCCAAGGAATTAGATAAACAAAAGTGATTTAGTAAACACAATAACTTAAAATTTTTAGATCATATGATATGACACTTGAAGAGCACCCAACACATATATAAAAGGAAAAGATAAAAGCAAACGTTACATAAGGCTCAAATTAAATGAATTTGGTAGTCCATTGGGAACCTTAGGTGATAAGCCCTTTTTAATTAAATGATCATAATAAAATCTTAGCTTACAATTTCATTCGTTATGTTTATAATCATCAATATTTCTGTCAGTAACAAAATACTTCAGCACGTACGTTGTGTGTTGACCCTGCCATGGATAATCCTCAAATAATGACTAGCTAGCAGTGTGCTTGGAATTAAATCAATTAGAAACTGATCAGCTTAGGTTTTAAATCCGTGCTATGCACAAGTTATTTTACAATTTTAGTTTAGTTACGATTTATTTTTCAAATCCGTTATTTGTTGATTAGTGCTTATCAATACTCAGTTCTAAAATCTCATCTTACTTACCGCATTAACCAAACAAAAGTCTCCATCTTACTTAAATGCCACTTCAACCGCCACATATCAAAACGACATTGTTCGCACTCAATTTTATATATAAATATATGACATGCAGTATGTATATTGATTCATTCAAGATATTCGTGCCTTAAAGCCCTAGTCAAGCATGAAGAGCAACATTCACATTCTCACCAGGAAAACAAAGTTGGAATTGGAAGACTCCATGAAGAGCATGAAATTATTAATAAAATTCTATAAGTAGGGGGGTAATATTTTTTTTTTAATTCAAACGAATCACAAAGATGGTATAGTACAATAAAAAAAGAAAAAATTACATTTAAAACATAATATACTTATACTCAGAATCTCAACCTGTACTGTTTGGTCAGATATAAGGGGATGTAAACCTTAAATGTTGCTGATTGTACAGCCATATATGCCTAAGTTTCTGTTATTGGTGCCCGATACGTTAATATCGGATTTGCGCAGCTCGGCCGGAGTGGATGTTGCGATTCAATGGGATGTGCCAATGACGTGAAGTCAGCGTACTTTGAATAAAAAGTGGAACACATGTTAGGTAAAGAAATGGAACACTTTGTATGGATTATTTCGAATTGGTTGACTCCCCCTCCCTCATTGACTTGGGTTTCATTGGTGCTGGATAAACATGGACAAATNNNGAAGACAGAAACATTAAGAAAAGACTGGATAGAACTCTGGCAAACCCTAGCTGGCTTCAAGTCTACTCAGAAACGCAGGTACTACACCTTCCTCGAATGTTTTCTAACCATTGCCCCCCCTATGGTTGAACTCTGGCCTGGACTCCGTTATCAATGTGGCATACTCCGGGGCCTAGCTGCATGGACAAGTCACCCTGAGTTTGAAAAATTCTTTAGGTCAGTTTGGGACCCTGAGGGAAACCTCGTCACCAACGTAAAAAGGTTCATGGAAAAAGCCAAGGACTGGCATAAAAATGTCTTTGGCAATATTAGTCCTACAAAGAAAAGAACTAAAGCCGGTTAGAAGGAATACAAAAGGCTTTGGCTATAAAACCTAATCACTATCTAGAGAATTTGGAAAAGGGCTTATACATTACTATAATCATCTGCTTGATGCTGAGAAAAGTTTGTGGGTTCAAAGAGCCAGGGTGGATAGTAGGCTATACAAGGGCATGAATACTATGTATTTTCACATGCTGATCAAAATCAGACAAAATAAAAAGATCACGGCCATCAAAGATAACATGGGAAATTGGATTTAAGAGGACAAAGTCATCCTCGAGTGCTTCCTGGACTACTTTAGTTCTCTTTTTTGCACAAAAAGAAAAGTAGTAAGTATAGGGAGGTTAAGGGGAATAAGAACACCATTGCCCTAAATCCCACTACTGACACAGATGAGATTAAGACGGCGATTTTCCAAATGAACTCTTTTAAGGCCCCTGGTTCGGATGGAGTCCAACCTCTTTTCTGTAAAAAAAATATTGGAATTGGACCACAAACGGTGTGACTAAATGGGTTAACAAGGTCTGGCAAAATCCAAACATGATCAGCGAAGCAAACAAAACCTTTATCTATCTTATACCTAAAAAAGACAATCCTGAAGAGATTATGGATTTTAGGCCAATCAGCCTATGTAATACTAATTACAAAATTATAACAAAAATTATTGTTAATAAAATAAAAAACTACCTACCAAGTATCATCAGTTCAGTTCAGGCAAGCTTTGTTCCCGGACGAACTATACATGAAAATATCTTGATCGCTAAAGAAATGGCCCATCCAATTGCTAAAGCAAAAAAACAAAAGCTGATGGCCATTAAAATTGACCTCTCCAAAGCTTATGATACGCTTGAATGGGATTTTATATATGAGACCCTTGTGATGTTTGAGTTCCCAGACTGGATCATCAAACTTATCATGGCTTGCATAACAACCACAAAATTTCAAATATTATGGAATGGCCAGCCCAGTCCTACTCTGTACCCATCTAGAGGGATCCGACAAGGGGATCCATTATCCCCATTTATCTTTGTCCTATGCATGGAACGACTTTCTAGAGATATCGACAAAGCAGTGCTGGAAGGCAATTGGAAACCGATTAGAGTTAAGGATCTCAAAATATCCCACACGTTTTATGCTGACGACGTTATGTTATTTGGAGAAGCTCGTCTGAATAACCTTGAGGGCATTATGCAAGTCCTTAATAAATTTTCCAATGAATCGGGCCTCCAAATTAATAGTAATAAATCCAGGATCATCCTCTCTAATAAGATGCACCATAGGCTTAGGAAAATTATGGCCAAATAAGTTCACATGATACCATCGAACAAAATTTGGGAGGTATTTGGGAGCTCCGGTCCCGAACCTTAAACCAAAGCCCAGTGATTTTGATGACGTTCTCTTAAGATTTAAAGAAAAACTCAGCCTTTAGCAAACTAAGTTTCTTAACCTTGCAGGTCGAGCCACACTCATAAAGTCAGTCTTGACTGCCCTACCCATTCATTTAATGCAAACAACCATGCTACCCAAGAAAATTCTCATTGAAATGGAAAGAGGCATGCGGAAATTTTTATGGAACAAACTGGATACTGCCAATTATCTTCCTAGGGTTCCTTGGGATGTAGTTACAAAGAGCAAAATGGAAGGGGGCCTTGGAATTAAAAGAATTGAGACATGGAACAAATGCTTCATGGCAAAACTAGCTTGGAAAATTCATATGCAAGAGGACTCTTTATAGGTCAAGCTCATGACGAAAAAGTATTTGTGAAGACAATCCTTTCAGGAAGCGGAGCCTAAATCCTACCACTCCCCTAATTGGAAAATGATCCGAAACACAAGAACTGGGCTATTGACCACAGTATTATCAGGATTGGAAGTGGCAAAAACACATCATTTTGGTATGAAAAATGGCTCTCGATTGGACACCTCATTAAGAGCGAAGAGGCTAACTGTCCGAGTACCTACGAAACTGCGAGGGTTAGCACCTTCCGTAAAAATGGACACTGGAGGGAGGATATCCTTCGAAAATTGGTTAGTCCTAACATTTTAAAAGAGATCAAGAAAATTAAAATTGATCCTCTAAGCCAAGATCGTGAAGTCTGGAGCTTGACGAGGAGTGGAGAATTCACAGTCCAAAGCCTTTATAACAAAATAATAAGTCATAAAACTCATCTAAATTGTGATAAACTTATTAATGGCAAAACTGAGTGGAGAAGGCTTTGGAAGATTAAAGCTCCTGCTAAAGCTAAACACCTTGTCTAGTGTGCCCGACATGAAGGCCTCCCCATCGCTGCCAATTTGTCTACATGGATACAAGGCCTCAGTAGTAGATGTACGATTTGTCAAGCACTGGTTGAAGATCACACCCATGCCTTTAGAGACTGCCCAATAGTCGCCAGCACCTGGACAAAGTTCGCTCCTTCTCAAACCCAGGACCTAATTGCGGTGTTCTTTAACCTAGACTGGAGGGCGTGGATAGACACGAACATTAAGAAAAAGGGATACTGGGCAAGGGAGTTTGTGATTATATTCTAGCATATTTGGCTTTATAGGAATAATTGTGTGTTCCAAAAAGTACGCACACGTACACAAACCATCTGGAACAAGATTAATGCTGATATTAAAATTTCTAACAAGGTTTGTATGTTGCAGGAAAAACCAAATTACTTAAAGAACACCCCGGTGATGGTATGGAAGCCACCACAGTTTGTTACGGTCCAATTGCAAGGTATGGGACTTGAATCCCACATCGATCATATGGGAGGTTGATGTGGGGTTTATATAGGCTTTGGGTTCTCCCAACCCTTCAGCTAGCTTTTGGGATGGGTTCTTCCAGAGTTTTGTATGACAAGTATCAAAGCATCGGATCAACTAGGTATCAAAAGCATTGAAGCTGGCTTCTACGAGGATGCAAGCCGCCATGGAAGAAGCTATGAGAGCTCTACTGGCGGAGCAAAGACAATGGATGCAGGACCAAATTGCTGACCAAAATCAAAGAATTGCAACTTAGTAGCAGCAATTTATGGAGCAACAGCAGAGAATGAGGGAACAGCAGAACTTACAAAATCATGAACAACAACAGGTAATGAATCAAATTCTAACTCGATTGGAGACTCAGGAGAGGGTTAATGATGATCCACACAGAAAAGCAGCTGGATATGGAGGTAATCAGTTTCAGTTCAATCCAAAGGT
>NCQV01080981.1:0-17842 GCA_002740545.1 Lophocereus schottii
CCACCTTTCCCTCCTAACTGTCCAGAACTTCACACTCCCACTGACCATATTAATTGCCCTCTTGCCCCTCAAACCACAGCATTGCCCACCCAACAATGCCTATACATTGCCTGGGATAGGTATTTAAACTGGCTAGTATGCATACCCCGCATAACACGATACATTCCCAGGATATTCAGATCATCATGTGAATACAAAGCCCCTAACTAACCAGGGGAAAAAAAGCAAAAACCAGAACTAGAATACACAGGCATTGTAAATTAAACATGAGAGGTTGCTGCTTATGTGCATGAACCTCCATTAGGCAGATGATTAGGTTTGCAACCTACATGTTTCTACACTGTCAGTATGCAGGGGAAGTGAAGCTGATAAAAGCCCGACTCCATTCATATGATTCTATCATTGCACAGCAGCCCCACTGCAACCAAAACACGAACACATGTACCACCACACATTGTTGCAAAATAATTAGTTATGATTGCTGCTTAGGTACATTAACTGGCAGCAGGCGGCTAATTATGTTGGCAACCCATAATAGTGGGACAACTATCCTGGGATATGCGTAAGGAAATGACATGTTACCTTCATGTTATGCCTCTTATACGTAGTTGCTTTCAAATAAATCTGTCGTATGTATAACAACCATGGTCTCATCTGCATTGAAATCACCCCGCGAATTCCTATACGTGTTTCTGTAGTGTCCAACCTCTCTACATTTTGAGCACTTTCGAACTTGGACGCCTTGCCTTGAGATTTAATTCACCTCATTCGTGGTCTACCTTGCAGATGTGGGTTTAATGGCGGAAGGATTCGTCGGTTATATTTGTCATCTAATGCCTCCCTACCTATAACCAGACCCATGGCGTTATTGACGGTTGTATAATTATACGACTCCATTGGATGTATACTATTCATGTATATCTTATTCTGACTGCCCGCCTTGTAATAGTCGCTAACATAATCATACACCCACAATTTTTGCTTATCAATGACTGCCATTGCATGTGCATATGGCAGTCCCTTCAACTGCCACCACTTGTAACTACATTTCTTTTCTGCTAGGTTCACCACTAGGCTATGATTGTTTGTAAGGAGCACACCATACTCTCCAAGGGCTGTGTTAAATAGCTTCACATCTGCTACGGAACCAATGTTGCCCAGTGTCTTCCTTAGCTTCTTCTCAATTCTATCACCTACACCATTCTTCCACTTTTCAAGCTCCATCTTTTGCTTATCAACTTTCCCGAGCTTTTGTATATGCCCACTAACAAGCCATGGATTGACATACACCACAATGAACACATCCAGTTATTCCATCTCTCCACAGCATTGTTATTTAACCTACCCCACCTCTCCTTTGTGAATTTTGATTACGCCCAATGTTCAGGCTCATTACGCTCCACCCAAGCTGCCAACTGCGGCTTGTATTTCCTCAATTCCTCAACTCCAACTCCAACTCCATACTTAACCACCATTGGGGCGTATGCAATCCTGTTGAACACCTCATTCAACAAGTCCTTCGATGCCTTCCGTCGGATCCCTACCTTCCTTGCGTACGTAAGAAAGTTCTCTCGCACGTGTCGCAAATAGTGGCTGTGATTCTCAATCCTAAACGCCCTCGGCACTGCAAAAAGCAACCCCTGATTCCTATTGCTCATGATCATAGGTTGCATTTCGCCCCAACATTCGCGTACTATAGTAAAAAACCAGAACCACTCATCGACGTTCTCCGTAGACACAACTGTATATGCAACGTTGAACAAGTGGTCATCCACATCGAGTGCAATAGCTAACAGTATAGTCCCCTCATATGGCCCACTGAAATGAGCTCCATCTACAAACAATATCTTCATACACCCAAGGATGAAACCATTCAATACTACACAATATGCAACAAACATACGCTTGAACCTCAATCCTTGTAGCTCACAAAATGCTCTTGAATTAGGATTAGCCCTTACAATAGCTGCACACATCCACGACAATGACTTATAATGGTCTTTTGGTCTTCCATTTGCTAGCAACTACACATTCTCATGGGTCTCCAACACTGTATATATGATACCTTTATTCCCATCTCTAGTTGCAAATCCTTCAATATCTCTGGGAGTGTGTAACTATCACTTAATCGAACCTTCCTTTCAATGAGAGTACCAAGGAGACTCACTCGCATTCGCCTTCTCCCCCACTTCCCCATTTAGCACTCAGCTCCCACACTGTGCACGTGACCCGGTTCAAACTCCTTCACATACATTCCACCTCTTTTTAGGTGGCTCCTGACACTGAAGTGAAAACCACATCCTTCTGCAGTGCACTTCATAGTAATTCATTGCCGAAAATTTTGTGCATACTTATACTCAAATCGGTTTGCTATGGCATACTTCCAAATACTTATCTTCACCTCACTCGCAAAAGCAAACACCTGCCCCTTTGCTTTGATTTTGTTATTCCATATCAGCACCCACTTTCGGTATGCCTCGGCTTGCACCCCTAATGTTTACCACACTACACCATCCCCTGCTTCATTGTTGTCAAAGTTGGAGCTTGAATCACCAGATTCGTCCTCCGATAGATCAAACGATACACAACTCCTTATCACCTTCGTCTGTTCATCCACGACAGCTACCTCATCAACTTCCTCCACTTCTCCTGTATTTCCATGCGCAGTGTCCCTGTAGATAAAAAAAACCCACACATGATCAGTCATTGTTTGTTACTACTATAAATTACCACCCTAAGCCACATGCTTGTCCACCACAACCCTTCTTACCTTACAACCTGCTACGTTACCACTTTCCCATCCACCGCACAAGTAACGTCACCTGCAGCATCGACCGTTGCCCCACCCCTCCCACGGTTAGTATAGCCACCCCCCTTCCACTGCTCTTCACACGCTTCATCCCATCTACCCGTCCTACACATGGACCTTCACTCCCTGCAACATAAAGGTAAGCGTACTCATCATTCCCGTTCATCAACTTCTTAACATCATCATACGATCCTAATGGAAACAACTCTAATCGATTACACTTCAAACTGTACCACATCTACCGACCCCTTATACCCTCCCCCATTGCCTCCTCCACTACTCGCATCACTTTAAGTACACCTATGTTCTCCTTGACCCACACACAGTCTTTCCTTCCCCCTGGTAACATACTTTTCCCCCCGGATCTTCCTCTAACAACCCTCCCCAACATATATACAATGTTATCTCCTTGCCATAACCACCTCCTCCAACGACATTTTGTCCTTCCATTGTGGTGCATACTAACAATCACCTGCAAATACACACATGCTTGTCAGCGCCAATTCCACACTAGACATATACCACCTTTAAACCCTAATATATCTCATCACAACTTCACATTATGCACTCAAATGTGTTACAACATATTCATTACCAAACTTAAGTCACCATTGCAACTAGCACATGATACTATCTTCCCTAGGTATGTC
Organism: Lophocereus schottii; assembly: GCA_002740545.1. NCBI lineage: Eukaryota > Viridiplantae > Streptophyta > Magnoliopsida > Caryophyllales > Cactaceae > Lophocereus > Lophocereus schottii. The sequence continues at coordinate 3,460 of NCQV01080981.1, forward strand.
CTGTGAAGAGTTCATTAGCCATTGTTACCCACCTAACAGGTAACCTAGGTTATTCGTCACCCATACCCAGGTTATCCACTAGTATATCCTCGTTTATTCAGTGCGCATTTGCAGGTCACCCAATGCAACTGAAGATAGGCACCATCACCCACTTAACTATACATGTCCACATCAATTACAAGCATTCTACACATCTATTAGTAGAGACCATGATTCCAAACATGTTCATCCACACCTTCTCAAGAGGTTAACCCGGGTTAGTCAATATGTATTATCAGGTTAACCACTCTTACTTACTGGATTATTCATTAAGCATTTACGGGTTAACCACTTTTCTCATGAATAGCCGTAACTACCCCTACTATAATTGTCAGCCCGAGTAATTCAACAGACATATCCGGCATTACCAGCACATAGGAGCACATGCATACCAAACAAGTACTGTCCGATCACATGCATCACACATTCAGCTCCACAAGCACACAACAATTGCATACATCAATTTAATCCAAATCCTAACTACCCCTAGGTATACTACCCCATCTCCCTAACCTCACCACCCAAGCCCTAACCCTTCATAAGTAAAATTGACAAACACGTTAACACAACTAATTAACTCACTTACATGTGTACAATGCAAATAATAAATCTTCCATAGCTTACCACTCACACAACATGCACAGTGCTCAATGCCCTCAACCCGTTCACTCTCTTTCGATCCTTGACAAAAAGGACATCTTTCATATACCAACACAAGCTCCCTTCCTCACCTTCCGTTTACAGTCCACCCACAAACACCTCTTCCTCCGCCATTATGGAGTTGTACAAGCTCCAAATATGGGTGAATCTCCTTTGTGAGAGTCTTCTTTTGCAAGCTATCAAACCCTAGCTCTTTCTTCACCTGACTTTTTCCCCATTTTGCAAAGAGTTCATTAAGGACAGTTAAGTCTTTATGGGCAGAAAAGAAATTGACGGCCTCAAAAGTTGTTCCAAACCAAAATAACACCTCTAAGTAAGAAAATTTATAAACTGAAAAGTGTTAATTTGAACAACACCATTTGATAAATTTTTCTTTTATTTATAATGATTAGAAATTGCTCAAGAAAATATTGAATTTTTGTGCCAATTCCAGTCATAAAGGTGATCATATTGCCCTTGTCGTGGGAAAATGTTTGTACGATTGGTGTTTAGCATCTAAATTTTACGCCATGATTGTTGATAATGCTGGGAGTAATAGCACTGCTTGTACTACCCTTATTGGTGAGTTTCAATGACATGCTCACTTTCTTTTCTCTAGTTGGGAACTTTAAATGTTAGGTGTATTGGTTACATGCTTAATTTGGTTGTATGGATGGGTTGAAGGTTGTTGGGAAGTTAGTTAAGTGTGTTCGAGTTGTTGCGAGGTTTATTAGGCAATTTCTCAGTAGGTTGTAAAGGCTTCAAGAACGTGCAGATGTAGAAAAAATTAAGAGCAATACCTTTTTGCCTCTTGATGTTCCCACTAGATGAGACTCCACTTATAAGATGCTTAGCATTGCTTTAGTTTATGAGCATACATTGACAAAGCATAGCAAAAGAAACCCTTATTAAAATGTGGAGTTGGCAAAAGATGATGACGCAAATGGACCTCCTAACTCTAATGATTGGAAACAAGTTAAATACTTGTTAGTTTTTTGGAGGTTTTTTATAATGTTACTTTGCGCTTGTCCGGTATTTCATATGTGACATCCAACCTGCTTTTCTTTGAATTGTGGCTATTCATACTATATTGAAACACTTGGGGCAAGTTGTTGAAACCATTAATGTTAACTATGAAGAAAGTGAGGAAATTAAGGATATTGGATTTAGAGTCACAAATTATAAAGAAATGGCCAATTGGATGAGGATGAAATATGATAAGTACTATGGCGCACCTAAGAAAATGAACCCTTGGTGCATATTGCTCCCATCTTTGATCCTAAGTACAAGTTGACGTATTAAGTTTCTCGTTGTGATTTGTTTGATAAAGTACAAGGTAGTGTTATAGTTTTAAAAATGAAAGAAAAATTAGAAGCTTTGTCTGATGAGTATTGGCAATTATGCAAGCCATTGACTCCTCAAAGTGGGAAAAGCAGTGGGGTACAACCTAAAGTTGAGAAGGGTAATGCACATAATGGAGCTGTCTTTTATGCACAGCAATTAAGAAAGAAATTAAAGGGGGCTGATGGAGGAAGAGGAATCATCAAGACAGAGTTGCAAAAATACCTAAATGTCGGACTTGAAGAGGATGAAGTAGGGGATGATGTGTTGGGATAGTGGAAAGTACATAGTCCTTAATATCCCATGGGCAGCTTGTATGACTTGTGATGTATTGACCATGCCTGCTTCTACAGTTGCATTGGACTCGACAATCAGTGCAGGAGGAAATACTCTTGATTCATTTGGAACTTCTTTAACCCTAAAGGTAATTGATTTAATTAGTACATTTCTTTGTGTTGTATTATAAATTTATAACTTATTTATCTTTTGTTAACTTACGAATTTTGTTGGGTTGGGATGTGAAAAGATGGTCCAAGCTCTTATATTGCACAAGATTGGCTTAGGCCAAGCGATAGATTAAATATGGATGACTATTTTGATGAATTATGGGACTTTGATAAGGATATGTGCAATTTTTCATTTCTTTTTTAATTTTGCTTATTTTCTTTATATGATTACATATTTACATGTTTTAAATTTTAATTTTTGTTCTTTTTATTATGTCTTTTGTTTTTTAAGATCTTGGTCAATTGAGTCTTAAGGATAATGTGATTGATGTGGGTGATACTTTGAATATTTAATATTAAGGTAATTTATGTTCTTTTTATTGTGCTTATGTTACATTATATTATTGTTATCATCATTATTTTTCTTTGGCAAATTAATTGTTGGCTTTCATATTTACTAATTTGATCTCTTATTTATTTCATATACTACTTGAACAATTAGTTGAGTATTTGAGAGAAAAGCATATTGTTGCAAGGAAATCCTTCTCCAAATCTAGACTTGGTTTCAAGTTTGGGAGTCACATTGGGTTGAAGATTGAGTTGCTTTGAGAGGAGAACATTTCGTCAAGCATTAAGACTTTGGTTATGTAATTAACTTTTAAGTTTTGTTGGTTATATATTAAACTTTTTACTTTGGGTATTGCTTGAGATTTGTGTTGTGGTCGAATTGGTTTGGTAAGTTGGTTTGTCAAATAGGCAATGGTTTATGAAAGTTGAAATAGGTATGTCGTATGTGCCGTGATTCATGGGCACTCAAAGGAAAGCTTGAGTCATTTCTCTATAAAAAGCTTAGAATAATAGAAAAGCTTAAGACATTTTTCTATAAAGAAGCTTGAGTGTGAGCAATAAGCCAATAACCCTATTTATAGAGGCACTGACTAATTTTCATACAACTCAATAGCAACCCTCCCCCCAAAAAAGAAAAACAAAAAAATTACAATAGCACAACAAAGTTGCCCATTCGCACAGTTCATTTTAACTCGGTCCAGAGTCGGTCAATTCCTAGTTCGGCTTGGGTTCGCCCGGTTCGGTCTCAGTCAGGACCAGCTTTGGACTGGTCCGGTCCTTGGTCTTTGAATTAAGGCCCATTTAGTCTTGGTCCATTTCAATGCAGTGTAGTCCGATCTTAGACCGACTAACAACCTTACTAGTAAGGTTGAAATGAGACTATAAATTTGGATGATTTTTCAATACAAGTGTTCTCACTTGCATATGGAGTTCGATAATCCTGAGGTTCTTTGTCTTGAGATTTCGATGAAAATTATGATCACAAATTTGGATGATTTTTCAATGCACGTGTTGCACACACTAGCATACGTGGAGTGTACTGATGCCAAGCAACTTCGTCGCCCATGGGTCATGGCCATGGCGTAACATATTCTTTTATTCAATGCTCGGCATCACTTCCTTTGTGATGGAAACTTATAGGTTTATCAGGGATTACGCATTCTTGTCTCTGTTACATACCAAACAAGAGAATTCATTCCAAAAGACTAGCCTATTACGTGAGATAGCCTACTTGATCTATGAACCCCTCATCAGTTGCCCATACAACCGATGTGTGATAAGTCTCATACCTTACAATTAGTCCAGTCCATAAAATTCGACACCTTTTAAGGACCAACGTTCTCGTTGGTCACGACCACGTTGGTCACGGTTGGCTTTTCCAGGTCACCACTCCAAATTGGCTCTGATACCAATTGTTACAGACCAAATAGGAGAACTCATCCCAAAAGACTAGCCTATTAGGTGAGAGAGCCCACTTGGTCTATAAACCCCTCATCATTTGCCCATACAACTGATGTGGGATAAATCTCATACTTTACAATTGGTCCAATCCATAACAATCTCTTTCCCTGCACACAGCGTAAATCCGGTAGGAAGAGGTTGATAATAGAGATGGTAGCAAGTGAAGATTTTATGCACTTGACTCCAATCCGAGGACAATTATTTTAAATACACTAGCAAAATAGACATCAAATTTAATATCACATTGTGCAACTAGATTGAGTATAATGCTACAGAACTTAATAATATGCCAATATATTGTAGATCTACTTTTTCTTAGTAGAAACTACAAATATAATTCCTCAACCCAAGAAGCAGAATGTATGTGGGGGATTTGATGAATGTGTATTACTTCTGACTAAGTGTTGGTATGTTATGGCCCTAAGACAATGGTGCTCGTTATGGTTCCACGCAGAGGTATAGTAGTGGTGGAGTTGTGCGGCAAGTTTTTAAACGTTTTTCTTATGGTTTCAGCTTTTTGCACTTATTTGTTTCTGTACTAAATTTATTAGATTAAATTTTTATTTATGATGTTAATATAATTTTTTGCTTTGAGAAAAAGATAATTTGACTTTTGTTTATCTTGACGGTCTTATTCAAATCAAAGAAATTTTAGATTAAAGATTATATGAATCAACTTATTTTTCTAGGTTAAATTCAAGTTAATTGGAAGTTGGTATTAGCGCTGGTAAAAAGTTGTCTGACCCGAATATTCGAATTTGTCCGATCTAAAAAACAGCTAAAGTCATGAATTTTTTATTTGAATTTTAAATCCAAACACAACATTTTCGTAGTTCTATTGTATGGACCTGATTTCGAACTAAATTGAACATTGTCCGAATTGTATGACCCAAAAAAATCAGGTATCATATACCAATTTCTTGTTCAAATTTTAGCATTGTCCGCTTTATTCGATGCACATTCGACCCGAACCCGAATTTTTACTAGCACTAGACTTGTGTAATAATTAAACTTGGTTTTAAAATACATGAAATAATAGTTTAAAAAAATAAAAGGTCGATCTATTTAGTGTTTTTTTTCTCATATTTATTTGATCTTGTGTATTGGATTGTCTTATGTATTGTTTACAACGGGTCTAGTTTTCTAATGAGCATAACTTTTATTTGGAACAACAAATGCATATTGGTTAACACTGCCAATGTTCGAGCTTTGGTGTATTCATTTGCTTTATGACATTTTAAATTGGCAAAAGTTCAACTTACGCCTAGTGGGAAGTTAATCCTCAAATACCCCTGCCATATGCAACATTAGTAATTTTAGGCCTGAATTTTTGAAGCAAATATTTTAGTACCTTGAAGTTTAGTAATTGAATTTTATTTACCATTCATATTTTCTTGACCCCCCTAAACTTGTGAAATTTGCATTTTTAACCCCAATCCCTAAAACCTTACTTTCAAATTTTAACTTTGTGCATGTGTAATTTCTCTCATAAATGCTACTCGGGGCCCTCTTTTAATTGGTTGGTATCAAAGCCACAGGATAAAAAATAATTAAGATAGTTAACAATTAATTAAGCTAATTAACTATGTTTAATGTTTGAACCATCATTTACTTATGTTGCTCCTAATTATTCGCATATTGTGCGCTCACCAGAAGGAACCACTTCAATAGCACATCAATTAAACTATATCACTAATGAAGTTTTAGAATTAAAAATAAAATTAGCAAAAATTAAGACTGAAATTAAGAAGATTAAGCACTAATTGTCTATAATCCATCTTTCTTTAATTAATGAGAATAGACACAGTGAATAATTTGGTTTAAGTATTAGTATTTCATTTCAGTATGAATACCATTTCCAAAACTCAAAAAGCAAAATTTCATTTCTTGCATGATAAAAAAATCCAAAAAGAATTAGAAGAAAAATCAATTGAAAAATTATTTGAGAAGGTAGGGAAAGAAGAGGAAGAAGGAATATAAGTAGTAATCTTGAGAAATTATAGAATATATTTGATAGAGAGCAAAACTCGGAAGAATTAAACAAAATCATGTCCGCAATAATTGATAAACAAGATGTGTTATCTGATGATAATGAAGAGACAAATAATGCCTAGTTAGAAGAATAAATATATCAGCAGATGATATCAGCAGATGAACCTAATTAAACTAGATGATCTTAATGCTGTACCTTTAGAAGAAAAAAAGAAATTTTATAAGAAAAAAAGTTTTAACAAGCAAAGAGGAGAGAAATGTAAAAGAGAAAATTATAATAAGCTAAGCTCTAGCTTATTGTCCTAGATATTATGTAAGCCTAAAAGATAAATTTGTCATAAAAATAAATCAGTCTTGGATATCTATTTTTGCTAATCCTATAAAAATCAACAAGAAAAATGTAATAAAAATTGATGAGAATGATAAAATTACCATTAAATCTCAATTATTAAAAAGTATGAGCATAAGATCAGAATGGGCAGAAGGATCTTCAATTACTAAAGAAGAGTTCAAAGAAGATGATAGAATTAGTATGACCAGTGAAATGAGTAGAATGAGTTTTGAACTTGCAAGACATAGTATAGATTGGAGTATGAGTCTAGATATAAAAGTCATTGGGTACAAAATAAGGACTGTTAGTAAGCCAATCTATGAAGATGAATTAGTAAAAAATATGGCTGTGAAAATATGCTATAAAGTCACCAATACAGATTTTAATAGCATCTATTACCCAATAAATGTATGCTTAGAGGGATATAGTAAATATGAATTGTGTGTTGACATTGATAGTGCTTGTTCTATTTGTTTTGAAAAAAAAAAATCTCTATTTTCAAAATTTATGTGGAAAAAGCCCAAGAATCCTTTAAAATAAGGATAAATGACAATAGCATAATGAGTCATCAAGAAGTCATAGTAAGGATTATCCATAGAGATAGGGGGAGTCCAATGCATTATACCAGTTTTATGGGCTATTGATTAACTCTTTCGTGATATGATTACTGAAAATAATTTTCAGAAGCTATATTCTCCATACACACACACCATAAAACAAATAATATTCACAATAGATGGTCACTCAGTTCCCATTGAAAAATTAAGTAAGGCTTAAACTTGTCAGAAGATTGAGTTTGCACGCAACCACGTGTGAGAAGGTAATACCTTCACAACGTGAGATAACACTAACAATCTCAGTATCACTACTTGAGTTATTTGTTAAAGAGCATATTGCTGAACAACAAGAGCAATTCTGTAAAGAACTGTACTCTGATAGTCCTATAAAATTTTGGGATAACAATAAGACATTTGCAAAGATTACTTTATTAAATCCTAACACTATTATCTGAGTCAAATAAATGGTGTATACACACCAGGATATTTAAGAATTTGATAAGTAAATCAAAGAGTTGCTAGATAAAGGGTTAACTAGAAACAGTAAGAGTTCTCACACTAGTTCCGTTTTTATGGAAAGAAAGCATGTTGAAGAAAAAGGGGGAAAAGTTAGAAAGGTAATCAATTACAAAAAACTTAGTAATAATATTGTATTTGATGCTTATTACATTCTAACGAAATAGTTCTTTTCAATAGAATTCAAGAAGTTTCTTGATTCTCAAAAATAGATTGCAAAAGTGGATACTGACAGATAAAAATGGATAAAGAAAATATTCCTTTAATTATATTTAGTGCACCTTAAGGACATTATCAATGGATAAAATGTCATTTGGTCTTAAAAATTTACCTCAAATATTTCAAAGAAGACTGGATAACATCTTCAAAGATCTTAATCACAATTGTATAGTCTACATCGATAATATCCTTGTCTTTTCAAAGCCCATAGAACAACACAAAGATGATATTCTAACTATCACCTAAAGATGCATTGATTGTAGTATTATTCTTAGTAAGAACAAGTGCACTTATGCTGAACAAGAAATCAAGTTTTTAGGTCAAGAAATAAAGGTGGACAAATCATCCTACAAAAGCATATTATAGAAAAAAATATATAAAATTTCCTGAAAATATTAAAGATAGGAATCAATTAGAAAGGTTTCTTGAATGTCTTACCTATGGTTCAAATTTCATTAGAAATTTGGCTAAATCGAGAAAACTATTGCAGCAAAAACTCAAGAAAGAAGTAAGTTGGACATAGACCCCTAGCAGTTCAAAGATTATTCAAAACTTCAAAAAGATGTAGAAAAATCTTCATGTTCTTAATTTGCCTAATGAAGGAAATGATTTAATTATTAAGATAAATGCCAACAATGAGCACTACTGTGCAGCACTCAAAATCAAAAAGGAAAAAAAACTTTGCAAATATTATAGTGGGAGTTTCAATAAAGCATAATGCAACTATCCTAAAAGAAATCCATACAGTCATAACGAGCATTGAAAAGTTCTTAATCTTTCTAGCTCCAAAACCTTCTCTCATTCAAACTGATTGCAAATGCATACTTGGTTTTATGAAAAAGAATTTATCAAATATGCAAGCGTAAGTGTGACTCCTACATAGGCAATTATGACTTAGCCAATTTTCTTTCTCTATTAAACATATACGGGGATCAAAGAATTATGTCGATACCTTAACTCATGAGCTTGCTAATAGTGATCATCAGAGTAGAAATCCTATAGGAAAAAGGAAGAAATCTAAGATAAAATGACATCAATACTAGAATGGGTTTTCTGGAATACATACAAAAATAGATCACACTTTGGTCTATACTGTTTTCTACCTATCTAATAGCACAAACATCCAGCCTTTTAGAATTTACAGATAAATTACCTAAAGTGTCCTAGAATATTCAGGCAAAAATAACTTATCATATTCAAGAAAAATAGCTCAATGATTGGTATGCAGCATGTATCTACTACTATCATAATTATTCTTGTAATATTTAGGAGTCATAGAGTACGACGATCTTTTTTCCTAATAGATATGGAGTTGGTGATGTTAGATCTTTCCAGATGACCCATCATCAAAGCATGGGAATATAGAATGATAGCTTACCTCATGGAATCCCAAATCCAAAGTACCCATTCTTCTCAAGACTAGATAAGTTTCAACAATGCATGTTTGAAAGGATCCATTGGATTCTCACATCTCATAATGGTCCAACAAAAATTCCATACAGTAGAAGTTTGTATATTGAGGTACATTTTACAGTGTTTGAGTATAAAAAACGAAAGGCCAAATAAGCCCATTATCTTGTTTAATTAGTTGATTTAGATGATCCTAATGACCAATGCTAAGAATGATTTCCATAATGACAAGAAGTAGTTAGTGATACTTCCTGAACAAGAGCTATTAGTTTTTACAACATTTGTCATCAAATGTGGACAATGATTGAACAAGGAAGAATACTAATGTATTTCGGGAACACTGCTTTCATTTATTACAATGATTCAGTAAATACATGAAGGTAGAAGGATGCTACTTCAAAACATGTATTTGACTATCTCTTTGATGTTAAAGTTAGAAAATTCTTATCAGAAAAAGGAAAGAAATATCTTTGTGACTTATTTGAAAAATTGGATCTAGAGGATCTTCAACTTAATGGAGATTTTGATAATTATCTGGATAATGCTAGACTAGAAAACATTATTGAAAATGAAGGCATGCAAAATCTTAATATAGATGACTATTCTTAACATTAAGTATTTTTACAAGTTGTTGCACCATTATTATATGTTGTCCATTGTCAAATCAGTAAAATAATGCAGTCTACTGTAGTCATATGAAAATATCAATGTATACTGTAGCCATTAGAGCATCATATGTCGTCTAACTCCTTTATAAAAGGGGAAGTAGGTTGCTGAGAGGGGACATGCTCATTTGAGTATACTTGAGTAAAAGAGAAGTCGTATTTCTCCATTTCTCTATGACCAAGCATCTATGATGATTTAGTATTTTAAGTCTCTCTTCAATATTTCTATTGTAATATTTCCACTTCCAAACTTTTCATAAAGGAAACTTCTCAGTGGGGATGTTATTTAATCAAACCTTATATCTTAAATATTATAATTTCTTAATTAAAGTTCCACTGTCCTTAAAAATATAAAAAACTTGATTAGTGACTATGGTCTGAGGTAGGAAATGAATCGGATTTGTGCTATGCATGATTTAAGGAAGGTGTGGTTGATATTCACAATCTCTGTGAAATGACTCCGACTAGATTCAGGTAACGGTCAAAACCATCTAATTAAGCTTTATTATGTTGCTAGGAACGGTGGGCCTATAACTATAGCAAATATAATATTTATGATGTAAATAGTGAATTGTGATAACTAGTACCAGTAAAATTATTATGAGAAGTTCAGTAATTTAAAACAAGCATATTTCTTAAAAAATCCCTAAAATAGCTTATTTGCTTTTTTTTACCCAATTCTAAGGTTTTTTTCATAATTTCAAAAAGTTTGGGTCAAAAGTGAGAAAAGAAACAGTGCAGGAGGTATTAAAAAACCAATACGCCCATTAGAAAAGGAGTAAAAAATCAAACACCAGACTTTACGGAACTAAAAAATTCAGTTAAAAAAGTGAGGCGCGAAAAAAATCAATTACCGTACACATAGCCCATGTACAATAATTTTGTCGAATTTATTTAATGAATATAGCTTTGTAATTTTTAGAAGTACACACATATATGAACAAAAAATAAACAATTAATTAAGGATATATATAAGCTTTGTAATGCTCATTATATAATTATAGAATAATAAACAACAATATTATCTTTCGATAAGTAATAAAATGTAAAATAGATAAACAATAATATTAAAATACTAATTAAATACCCTAGGAGTGCAAGCAAAACATCAAATACAAATTCATTCCTTTCTATTCTTACTGATAACTGTCATCTAGCAAGATCATTAAGTACTGGGGGTACATAGTAACATTAACGCCGGTTCTATTTCGTATTTTTGAGGATTTAGCTAAGAGCTTACATCTCCTTACAACTTTTTACATTTCTTCACAGCTCCATACATCCTTAACATAATCCTTACATCTCCTTACATCTTCTTACATCTCATATGGATTTTTTATAACATTCATTTATTTTAATTACAAAAATATGTATACTTTTTTAATTATCTACTAATATACAAAATTTGTAAATATCTTATGAATACAACATTTATATAAACATAAAAATATAATATAATGACGTAAATTATATTTGAGTTTCGACTTCAATAATATATGTTATTATAGATGGAATAAGTGACCATACTTTTAAAATTATAATACAAAACTTTTAGTCATGTTTACGTATGAAGCATATATAAAAACTGTCAAACTGTATGCGATGAAAGCATTATAGCTATTTCATCCTAAGTTTATCTATGACAATTTTGTTACTATCATTATACAATTGAACTTTTAGTAGTTGTTCCAAATTTGTTTCCCTTCCTGAGATTGATGTGCACTTATTATGTAGAATAATAAAATTGTGCAGAGTGTAATAAGAAACAATTATCTGAAGTTGCTATTCCTATCTCATTTGTGCAATTCTATCAGCCAATATTTTCCATATCCCTTTTAAGACTCCAAAAGTTCTCTCCACTGTCATTCATAAAGATGAGTGCAGATGATTGAACTGTTCCTTTACTTCTTTAGGTGGGCCATATTTTCTAAACTATGGGATATGACGACGAGGTTCATTTCCTATGTACAAAGCTAAATATCCAAGAATATTTGGATATATTGAGTCAACCAGATAGTAGTTTCCTAAACAATTATGAGAACTAATTAGAGTTGTATGTGACAACTGAGCATCATCAAGGAATATGTTAAGAACATATCCTCGTGCACCTGGAGGGGAATGAGAAAAATTGAACTTAGGTTGAAACATACTATCTCGTAATACTGTCATATCATGCGCACTCCCCTCTCAACCAACGTTTAAGTAAGCGATCATCATGTTGAATGATACCACAGCCAAGGTGTTCCAAGTGTTATGATGTGTATGTGATCGATAAGCAACACCTGCATCTTCTCCAAGTATTGCTTGTACATAAGAGCCATCTAATGCTCCTATGCAATCCTACAAATATAAATTAAACATATGTTTAACACTTTTTATTAATGTGCTCAACTATATCATTTATATAAATGATTCATAAATAAAAAAAATTTACCTTGAAGTAGGGCCAATAATAGCCATAGTTATCCTCAATTTCTTCAGGAACTACATTTGATTTTTAGTAATTAATTTAGGTAATGGCTTATTTTTGGTAACTAACTTAGCTAATGGTTTATTTTTGGTAACTAACTGAGTTAATGGTTTAAGTAGTGCTTAAGTGTACAAAATTTTCTTGACAAAATTTATGGAATTAAATATATTTTATTGTTATGCAACTAACTTAGTTAATGGTTTATTTTCAATAAGTTTATTATTTTAATATTATTGTTTTTCCTCCAAAACATTCTTTGTAAAACAAACATATTTCATTTCAATTATATTAAGAAATATTTTGTTTACTGATGGTATCAAATTTTAGGCATAAATATCACTGATATATCATAGCTGTCATCAATTATACTATACAATTCTTTAATAATTCAACAACTTCTTACATCTATCCTTACAACTCCTTATGGCTCCTTACATCTTCTTAAACCTCCGTACGTATTCTTATAGCCCCTTGCATATTCTACAGCTCGTTAAATTTTCTTACAACTCCTTACATCTCCTTATAACTCCTTACAACCTCTTGCAACTCCTTATATTTTCTTACAGCTTACAGCTGTATCTTATCACGAAATAGCATAGACCTTGCCCTGTTTTATTTCGTGTTTTTTTGGATTTAGCTAAGAGATTACATCTCCTTATTGCTTCTTACATCTCCTTATAACTCCTTACATCCTTAACATAATTCTTACATCTTCTTACATCTTCTTAGATCTTCTTACATCCCATATAGATTCTCTATAACATTCAACAATTCCTTACATCTATCCTTACATCTCCTTACAGGTCTTTACATCTCCTTACAGCTCCTTACATCTATTAGCTGTATCTAAACGCTAAATAGAATAGACCCTAAGTGCTTGTTTGTATTACATACAAATGTTCATTTTTAGATCATATAAATGTTCATTATTAAAATGCTCATGTATACATCTCATAGATGCATTAGAACTGATCGACATGTGCAGTGTCCACATTACTTTACGGATTAGGAGCTATGATATAATTTACTCTACACTTGCAAAGCTGGCCCAAGGGCAGGGCCAACTATTAGTCTCCATCATTTTAAAATGAAGAATGAAATAAACAATGTACATGGATTTTGAACAATTCGCATGAATTTTCTAAGTAATCAATTTCCTTTTTCATCATGCCCGTTTTATTGCTTTCACTTGCCTCAACTGGTTCTGGATTGTAAGATCATTTTGCTTCGTGGGTTTTCCCAACTATTCCCCAAATCCACCAATTTGATGGTCCTTGTCTGAGCTCATCAGTGACCGAACGCCGTGTAACTATTCTGTTAAAAATTCAGTTTTACACCTTTTGTCCAGCTAACTGCCGTCGATGACTTCTTTATTTCGGCTGCCAAGAATTGAACTGATCATGACCATTATTTAGTACTCTTACCACTTTAAGATATTTATTTTTTTCTTTATGAAAGTCTCAAAAAAGTCTCTAACACTACTATTAGTTTTAAATTTTTTTAGTCTAGCATTAATAAAATATAGTGCATTAATGTAAATACTTTGATTCTCTAGGTAGGTCAAATTTTAAGAAATGGAGAGAGTATGTAAATAGCATAACAAAATACATTGATAAATACTGGTTTTGGACAAACTAAGGTGTTGAACATATTAGATTTTGGGTTTGATTTCTGTAAAAATCAGGAAGTTGGTAAGAATGTTATGTCTTGACTGCCTCTCCCAGCTGTGGTTCTTTCACTGATTTTATAGGAGGTACATTTGAGTGTTTGTACATGATTAGAAAGCAAATCGATACAAATATTACATCATCTCAAAGACTAGGCAAAGAATAATTCTAGGAAGATCATAATACTAAGGCATAAATATATCTTCCTTTCTAATACTCCCTCTCAAGTTGGCGCATGAGGATTAAGAGTGCCGAACTTGCCTCAAATACTAAAATCGATGC
>NCQV01080983.1:691-14793 GCA_002740545.1 Lophocereus schottii
ATTATATCATCACATCACATTAGCATGAAACAACCTAAGTTTTAATTTCCAAGGACACAGAAATTCCACTACTATTATCTCCAAGTACCATTATGTAATATAAGATTATCCTTAGCACCCTCATATTTGGATAACATGTCTCATTTTCATCCACACAGTTATCAGGCCAAAAGGAGAATTATCAATGGTAATGATTATTCAAGCCAACGAATTGCCAAGGTCCACATGAACAACGAACTTAGAAGAGCAACCAACCCTATTTTCAACAGATTAACCTTGAAATAGCAGTTAAATGGTAATTGAACAGCAACCAATTCATCATAATTCATACACAAAGATTCACCATCAAGAATTCAACAACACATAACACAGCTGAATTACTAAAACTTAGCTTAGCATATCAATTGGATATTCAAGTTGCAGAGTTTTGGGTTGTTTAATTTGAAAAAGAAGATAAGAAGCATCAAGCATGATGTTGCGTCAAGCATTCAAAATCGAGCACAACGAAAGACAAATCATCACTAGTAGAAAGATCACATGATAAACAATAAAAGTCAATGGCAATATCAAATTATGGCTGACGATTTAACAGTCATAGAAAATCACGCATAAGGCATTGATTGGTAAAGAAAAAAGGGAAACATTGCGAATAAAAACCTCACGTAATTAGTCTTTATATAAAGAATAAGAGGAACAGAATTTGTCAAAATGCACATAAAGATTTGACCTACCCCGGAAACCTTAACGAATTGGCCATCTCTTGCGGTCCGGAGTTCAGCATCTGGATATTGAGCAATAAATCCTGTTATACCTTTCCTTCCCCAGCAAGAATTCCATAAAAAGACAGCAGCAACAGCACTAAAAAGAACAACCACAACAATAATCAGAACAGGGCTGTGAACAGCTGTAAGGATAAAGCCACCAGCTATAAAACCCATCACAAACAGCAGGACCATTGCCCACAATATTGGCTTTGGGAAGCTCTTGTGGAAGGAGTATTCAGTCTCCTCACTGAGCTTTGTCACAGCTTGGTTGTTTAAAATTGATGAAACAAGGTGTTTTATTGAATCAGTGGAATCTAGGTGACCAGAAGCCTTGCAAGGAGCACCAGAGGAATTCAGTGGACCAGAGGAAATAGGCCCAGAAGTTATCAACCCTGTGGCAGGGAGAACTGGTGGAAGCGGGCCAGAATTTTGCCGAGAAACACCTCCTGCCTGGGGACCAGAAGACTTCTTGACTGGCTCACCATGTTTGTTAAGTGGACCAGAGTTGGATTTCTTAAGGGAAGCTGAACCAGGACCTCCAACAGAAGTAGCAATTACTCCATTTGCAGAATTTTGTATGATTGGGCCAGAGTGAGAGGCAGCTCCTCCAAAAGACCCAGTCCTTGTGGGTGCATTATTGATAGGTCCAGCTTTCCTTGATCTTGATCCATCCACAGGTATGTCGAACATTTTTCCAAGTTCCCCTGATTTTTTAATATCACCTCCTGTATATGGCATGGCCACTGAAGTCATAGTAGGCTGCCTTTCCTTTGGTTGCTCAGGACGCCCAGACACATAAAGGCCATTGCTCAGTTGATGTGACGGGAAGCGAGAACCCATCAGGATGATACAATTTGATAGACCACAAGAGGCACTCCCACAGCTTATGCACAGGTCAAAGTTCTGTATACAGTAACAACAAAATAAGGATAGAATTGTATAGTTTAATAAAGCTATCAGAATCAATCAACAGGTTGGGTTTTTTTTTTTTAAAAAAAAAAGGAAGTACAAATATTTCCATGAATGCATAGGCAACATAAAAATCAATCAAGTGAACTTGCAAGGCAACTGTAATAGACTCAAAGAAAACACAAGTAGTTTTGGAATTGGATTTAGATTTCCAATCAAAGAGCACTCGTCCATAACATCAGAAAATCGACAATGACCTGTCAAAGCACAACCAACGCACAAAGACAATTGCCTAAGTAACTGAAATAGGACATCAAAGAAACCAATCAGCATGATAGACTTTCCTGAATTGGGCAGGAATATCACAGAGAAAACCAGAGAATAAGGGAGGGGATGAAGGAGAGATTTCATTCAAGATTTCCATAAGACTTTCCCCTTACAATTGCCAGCTTATAAAACAGTAAAACGGTCTCTATCTCTCACCTCTAACAATTCCTTGCAAGTGGGTCCTTACTAACAAACTCTAACGGCCATCCTTTTATTCAGCCGCCTCTCTTCTTCTCGTGCCACTCACGTGCCTCTACTAATCAGCACATAACAAATGCCTTCCCCTTTGAAAAGCTTGCCCTCAAGCTTCCAAATTGAAGTTTGGAAATATAGCCTCGATGTCAGTGTATAACTCCCAGGTAGCCTCTTCCTTTGGACGATTAGACCACTGTATTAGCAAATAAACCACAGCTTTGTTACCCTTCTTACCCAACCTCTGAGCTAGAATAGCAACAGGCTCAGCAGCTAGCATACCCAACTTGTCAACATCAGGTACAGCTCCCAACACTGCAGGAGTAGTACCCACAAATTTCTTCAGTAAGGAGACATGAAAGACAGGATGTATTTTTGCTTATGCAGGCAACTGTAATCTGTAAGCTACTGGTCCCACTCGAGCCAGGATGGGCAAAGGTCCAAAAAACTTAGGACCAAGTTTCTGATTTAGCCTGAGAGCAACAGAATGTTGCCTGTACGGTTGGAGTTTGATGAACTGCTTGTCAATCCTATGTGTATCAGCTTGCTTCTTCATTCTCTGCTGAGCACAAGTTAGGTGATGATTGAGCATCTCAATACACTCTTCTCTAGCTTTAAAGCTTCTATCCCCAGCTTCTACCAAGCTATCACCAGACACATAGGGAATACGGAGGGAAGGTGGTTGACCATAAACTACTTCATAGGGAGTAAGTCCAACGGCAGAATGCTACTTGGAATTATACCACCACTCTGCCAGGGGTAACCACAGGGTCCATTCCTGAGGTCTTTCTCCTATCATGCACCTCAAATACCCTTCTAGACTTCTATTGACCACCTTAGTTTGACCATCACTCTGAGGGTGGGAAGCTGTTGGCATATACCGTGACGCTTGCCTGAAGAACTCTTGCCAAACCTGACTAAGGAAAACCTTGTCTCGGTCACTCACTATGGTTTTTGGAAACCCATGAAGCTTAAAGATGTTGTCAAAGTAGAGTTAAGCGACAGTCGCAGCTATGAAGGGACGTGAAAGTGAAAGGAAATGGGCATACTTAATCTGTCCACCACCACCAATGTAGTGTCCTTTCCTCTGGATTTAGGTAAACCTTCAACAAAGTCCAAGGACATGTCTACTCATATTGCACCTGGAATAGGCAAGGGTTGCAGCAAACCCCCAGGTGCTGAAAGGTCTGCTTTATACCTCTGACAGACTGAACATAACCTTATATAGTTTCTGATATCCTTGCTGAGACCTTTCCACCAGAACACGCAGGACACCCTTTTTACAGTTACAACCACATCAGAATGGCCTCCAAAAGAGGAATCGTGGAAAAGCTTGATAATATGGGAGTGTAACGAAGCATCATTTCCCACCACCACTCTTCCATTCTTGTACAACAGTCCTTGAGAATAGGAGTACTTAGGGACAGACTCTCCGTTATTCGACCTGTTAATAATGACCTGAATGTTGTCATCTGTCAACCAAGATTGCTTAACTTGTTCCAACAATGCTGAATCAATAGAAGATACTATCATAGCCACTGATTGGGTTACAGGCACTCTAGATAAACCGTCTGCCACCATGTTCTCCTTACCTTTCTTATAGGATATCTCATAATCAAACCCTATGAGTTTCCTCCGCCGTTTGCTTTGAAATGCTGTGGTAATCTTCTGCTCCATCAGATATTTTAAACTAAAATGGCCAGTCTTGATCACAAAGTGCCTCCCTAACAGGTAAGGCCTCCATTTCTCCACTGCTACTACTACTGCTATAAACTCTTTTTCATAGGTGGATAAGGCTTGGTGTTTAGGAGATAAAGCCTTGCTGAAGTATGCAATAGGATGGGAGTTCTGCAAAAGAACTGCCCCAATACCCCCACCTAATGCATCAATTTCCACCACAAATGCTTTGGTGAAATCTGGCAAAGCAAGCACAAGGGTTGTCACCATAGCTCTTTTCAAAGCTTCAAAAGCCTTCTGGGCTTCATCACTCCACTGGAAGGAATCCTTCTTGAGGAGGGCTGCCAAAGGTTGCTAATTTGGACATATTGCCTAACAAATCGTTTGTAATAGCCAGTCAGTCCCAAAAATCCTCTTAGTTCCTTGATGGTCTTAGGTGTTGGCCATGCTTTCATAGTAGATATCTTCTTAGGGCTAGTGGAAACCCCATGTATGGTGATAATGTGGCCAAGATACTCTACTTTTGTCTCCCCAAAGCTACATTTACTCTTCTTGGCAAAAAGAGTATGTTGCCTCAAGATCTCAAAAGCTGTCTTCAAACGGCAATAAAGGTTGCTCATAAGTAGGAGTGTATATTAGAATATCATCGAAAAATACCAATATGAATTTCCTTAAGTAAGGCTTGAAAATGTGGTTCATAAGAGCTTGGAAGGTAGAGGGTACATTGGCCAATCCAAAGGGCATCACAAGAAACTCATAATGACCCTCATGTGTTCTAAATGCATTTTTGGCACATCTTCTGGGTGCATCCTCACTTGTCAGTAACCAGACCTCAAATCAATTTTAGAGAAGTAAGCAGCCCCAAATAACTCATCCAACAACTCCTATACTACAAGAATTGGAAATTTATCAAGGACAATGTGTCTATTAAGTTAAAAAAATCTAAAACCACACCAAGTCGCCATGTTCTATTTTTTTTCATAACTAATACAATGGGAGATGAATAAGTTAACTAATACAATGGGAGATGAATAAGGGCTTTGAGAAGGTCTTACAACCCCAGCTTCTAGCATCTCTTTGACAGTTTGCTCAATCACATCTTTTTGCAGGGTTGGATACCTATAGGGTCTGATATTTATAGGTGTAGTGCCCTCCTTAAGAGTGATCTTGTGGTCATGGCTTCTGTGGGGCGGGAGGGACCTTGGTTCTTCAAAAATATCTGCATAGGCCTGCAACAATTGAGCCAGTTGAGGATCCTTTACTTCAGTTTGCCCCACAGCCAAATTCAGTTGTACAGGTGCAAGATCCAATGCAAATAGTTGCACTGCCTGGTTCAGAATTTTCTAATTTTTTCCTTTCGGCCATCCAACCTCAGTCTTCTTAATACCTTGCAATAAGTGCTTTCTTCCCTTAAGGAAAAATGCCATGGTTAAATCTTCAAAATTCAAAAGGATGGGCCCCAAAGTAGAAAGCCATTGTAGCCCCTAAAACCATACCACAGCTTCCCAAGGGTACAATGTAAGCATCAGTTGTGTACTCAGTTATGCCTTCAATTTCTATTAAGGACCATGTAAATCCTCTACACAAGGTTTGGCATTCTAACTGAGCTCCATCAGCTACTACAACCACCAATGGAGGAATTTTCAACAGCTCAGATCTCAGCCTCTTAGCTGTTGTAGCATCCAGGAAGTTATGAGTACTTCCTAAGTCTATCAATATCTCTATGAGTTGAGAGCCAACTCTACCTATGACCCTCATAGTCTGAAAAGAATTTACACCCTGCAGAGCTTGTAATGATATGAGTGGCTGCTCTTCACCCTGCAATGAGGGGCGTATACTTTCCTCCCTCATTTCCCTTGGCCTTCCTCCCGTTCGCCATCCTCCATGATCTCCAGCCTGTACACTTGCCCGTTACACTTGTGTCCAGAAAAATATCTCTCATCACAAAAAAAAAACACATGTTGTTGGCCCTTTTTTCAATCAATTTCCCTAGGGGTTAAGATCCTCCTAGGCCTAGAAGTAACAGAGCTACCGCTGGACACAGTACCTCTAGAGCTAGTTTGGCTCCCTGTATTGCTATTTTTGGGAGAAAACCTCGAAAAGATAGGAGCCAATGATCCCCCATTTGACCCCCTGTAGGATGTAAAGCTTTTAGCAAGGTCAGGAGGTTTACCCAGGATTGGCCTATTTCTTATGGTTATAGAAGCAAGTGTAGCCTCTTGCAACTTGGCCAAACAATAGGCTTCATGTAGACTTGCAGGTTTAAACATTCTAACCCCACACTGTATTTCTTCAGATAATCCACTCAAAAAACAACTAACAGCTTGAGCTACTGATAAGTCAACTCTATTCAACAGCACATCAAATTTCTCTTGGAACTGAGCCACCCTTCCGAGCTGTTTAAGTTTCATCAATTCAACTAAGGGGTCATCAAAGGGTCCAACTCCAAATCTAGCCAGTATAGCCATTTTATACTTCCCCCACCCAGGCCATACCCAAGTAGCAAATCCTTTGATATAAGTTTGATGCCAAATCAGTGCCCTCCCAGACAAATGTACAGAGGCAATTTTAACCTTCCTACTTTCTCCGATTGCATCTAACTCAAAGAATTGCTCACATTTATAAATCCAACCTTGAACATCATCTCCTTCGAACTTTGGAAAATCAATATGAGATAATCTAGACAGATTATTACCTCCAAAAGCACCAATATCATTTGCTCGATTCGATAATTGCATCACTTGCATACTCAATCCAGTTATCAATTCCCTCAGCTCGGTATGAGCTCGTTCCTGGGCTTCCCTTTGTGCAGCCAACTGGCCATTGTTGTTGATCTGGCTCTGCAGATCATCCATGGACTGTTGCAATTGTTGCTGTACATCATCAATGCGAGGCATGATTGCCTACTGTAACTCGCAGGTGAATTTATGTAAGTTGATTCAGCAATTTGGAGGGGTATATGTGTTAGGCCAAGGGCTCTGATACCAATTTGATAGACTTTCCTGAATTGGGCAGGAATATCTCAGAGAAAACCAGAGAATAAGGGAGGGAGAAAGAAGGAAAGTAAGAGAGAGGAGGGAGAGATTTCATTCAAGATTTCCATAAGACTTTTCCCTTACAATTGCCAGCTTATAAAACAGTAAAACGGTCTCTCTCTCTCTCACCTCTAACAACCCCTGGCAAGTGGGTCTTTACTAACAAACTCTAACGGCCATCCTTTTATTTAGGCACCTCTCTTCTTCTCGTGGCACTCATGTGCCTCTACTAATCAGCACATAACACAGCACTGCTTAAAGCACAACAATTCAAAAAAATTATTCCAAGAATGGCACCAATTTCACTTTAATTGAGGTTCTAGTCTTAGGTTTCCCTATCGTTGCACTATTTCTCCTCCAATAGGGATTCAGACACTTCCAAAAGGGAAAAAACTACTGTGGTCTAGCCCTAGAAGGACTGCAGCTGAGCATGTCTTATGCTAAATCTTTGACTTAAAAGGAGGATCAGACTATCCAAAACAAAGGAGCGAAATTAGTCCAATAGCCCACAATGAAACTACTTCCACCTAACCATCATGTACGTTCACAATGCTATTACTCTGATGATGGACCTAACCACGCCTAGGATGACGGGAAAGAAGAAACATTAGCAGACAGAATTACAAGACAGATCCCTGCTCTCCCCGAAACCCAAGGGAGACAAACAGTGTTTCATTTTTCGAAACCGCAAATCAGCTAACTAAAACAACAAAAGACGCAAAGCTGAAGCCCAACCATAATGTAGCCTAAGCATTCCAGCAACTACTACTACCGTTTACTCAAACAAAAGGGATACCAAGTAGCAGATCCAAAGTACAAATCTCGAGCGTGGAAAAAGATTTGAGAATTATATCGCTAAACAAACTACTCTCATTAACATTTCAAACAGGGAGCATTAAAGTCAACAAAGATCAGAATTCAGAAAACTAGACACATTTCAGCGGATTCACAGAGAAAGAAGAGGAACTTGTGCCATTACCAATAGAGCTGGGTGGGTGAGGAGTTCAAATCCGAACACGCCCAAGACCAGCAGCAGATCCAACCAGAAGAGAGATTTCTAGGTTCATTTTTAACTCTCAAAACATACACCACACTGGTAAGCAAGCTCTGAAAGGTAAAAGGGCAGGAAAGACAGGAGTCGTTAATGGTTTATTGGCTAAAGACAGTGAGTGGAGGAAGGGCTGGCGAACGAATAAATTTTACGAGGGGAGGAGGGGGAATTACAAAAATTCACTTGCAAGCAAAGGTGGGAAACCGAAATGAAACATACCCTTCACCAGTTTACCTTTCTTATGCAACAGCATCACATAAGGTATTGGATAATTATATTTGAAGCTGTACTTAGGATTTTTATCAACTCAGTGGACGTATTTCAATAAGTGTTTGTATTAGTGTTACAAAATGTATTTAGTATTTTTATTTTAAAAAAATAATATCTTTAAAAAGGTGATGAAAGTAGCTTTTAGTTTTCAAAAATAAAGTCTCACAGTTTTTAGCTTGCTAACATTCTTTACTACTTTTATTTTTAATAAGTTATCAATATTCTATTTGCGTTCAATTGTCAATTTACATCAACTAGCTAATCTAATAGTTAAATTTGTCAAACACATTCTTATCAAAAGCTTATTTAAATAGCTATATGCAAACAAATAAATTAAATGAGTTATCTTATTTTTAAACAACCGTCGCTACTTAAATAACTAACTCTACCAAACAGGACTTATGTATTAAAAGTAAATAATATTTTTCAGTATTCTAATTAATAGTAATGGCATAATTATAAATTTTCATATGAGGCTAGCACTTTGGGTAAAGCATATTTCATTTTTTTTAATTAATTAATTATGTGGTATT
This sequence comes from Lophocereus schottii, assembly GCA_002740545.1. Taxonomy (NCBI): domain Eukaryota; kingdom Viridiplantae; phylum Streptophyta; class Magnoliopsida; order Caryophyllales; family Cactaceae; genus Lophocereus; species Lophocereus schottii. The sequence goes on from NCQV01080983.1 coordinate 9,450, forward strand.
TATCTTTGGTGACTTGTGTATGAGTCTCTTTTCATATTTCAATATCTTTGAGTTTAATTGATCATTTGGGCTTTTTTCTCATGTTTTGCATTACAAATTTGTTTTATTTTTATTTGTACAGGATGTTCTTCATTGTTGTCATTTGGGCATTGTCCTTAGTTTATTCTATTTATTGAAAACAGAGTTGTAATTGGTATTCAAAAAAAGGAAAATGCGATTGTGACTTTTTAAATAGAAGCATTTGCTTAACAACATTCAGCAAATCATGTAAAGAAACAATTTGATATCGCTACACTCAAAGGTCATTGTTTGTACGTTGTTGGTTATATTTCTTCATTTTTAGTCTTTGACATGGTATCTTGGTGCCACTGAACTTTCTATTTTTCCCAACATTCTCAACTCAATTTACTCAACTTGCTTTTTGCTCATGCATGCCACTAACTTTTGGGAACTACATGTATAGTTATTGCTCATTTGGTAGCTTTTCTTGATGAAATAGCTATTCTTTTTAGTTTTTGCAAACTTTAAGATCTTGTAAAAAAGTACCTTTGGACACTCATCTTGCATGAGTTTCTCACTGGTATCCAAGATTGTTGTACGTATTTTTATTAGTTAAATCTCTTCATTTTTTAGTTTTTAGCATGGTATCTTGATGCCACTAAACTTATATTTTTCAATATTTTTCAGTAAACTTACACAACTTACTTTTTTACTCATGCATGTCACTAACTTGAAAGTTTATATGGTTGTTGCTGGTTTGGTAGCTTTTCTGAGTCAAATTTCTATTTTTTTAGTTTTCACAAATTTTTTGAATTTTGGCAAAAGTAACCTTTGGGCTTGCATCCATTTTGTTTTGTGCATTTTTAATTCATACAATCAAACTAAAAAGAGATATATATTTTGAAAAATATAGGAGAAATATTAACTATGCAGTATTTCAATAAATCCACTCTCATATTTATGGTTAACCATTAAAAATTAACGATATGAATATTCCTTTTATGATCCATATATTAGGAAAGTGTCTCACAATTCTAAGCTCAATCAATCTATGTTAATGAATTTTTAACTGTAAAAACTATGGGTGACCCTTTTTCTAGATTACGTCAATGAAGTACTATAAGTTTTGGGTTGCTAGAAATAAATTGTCTAGGTGAGTTCCTAAGTTGTCCAGGGCCTAGTGACACTATTGAGATAGGCTACTATGACTTTTATTTAAGGTAGCTTGACTTTGAGTTTTGATAACTCTAACTCTACGTCAAAGGTATCTGACTCTACCATTTTTGGTTTCTTGCACCATATTCAAAGTGGGCAAACGTTGACTACTATAAAGATCCAGCATACAGTCAGAATAGTGCAATTTATCTTGTGAGTTAACGACGAGCTGAGCATGAAGTATTCTTTGGCACTCCTGATATGTGTTAGCTAGCATTTAGTTCGTACAAATCATTTTCACTTAAGACAACCCTTGGTAGGCACTAAATACAAGACTACTTAACTATGACATTAAATTTAGCGTGAGAGATTACATTATTCTCCTCCTTTTTGATGAATGATGATTCATTCATTTTTAAGGTCATTTTCAGTACTTCAGGACTTAGCATGAATAAAACATGAGTTTTCATTGTGGTCATGCATCACATATTCAAATAAACCATGCTTTCATTTGATCAACTAGACAAGATATGCTTCATATACTCATTTGTCCACCTAGACTATGACATACAAATTACAATGCGAATGTCATATTAGATATAGTTCTACAAAATAAGTTGTTTGGATTTAAAATGTGACATTTTACACCTTATTTCACCTAGACTTTAGCTTTTAATAATAAATCATTTAGGATTTTTACTTATATTATATTTTTTCATGTAGAAAATGAGTCAAGTAAGCAATCTCGGAGCTTTTGATGCTTAATGTAGTGAATATATGCACAAAAAAAGGCTCGATATTCAAGTTCAAGAAGGCCATGAAGAAGATAAAAAAGATTAGTGGAACGCCCAGCCCGTGCCAAGTGGTATGGTCATGCCACTTTTGCTGCTTTGGGTTTGTAACAAGTCCCTTTCTCTTCCCTCTGTGATTAAGTAGATTTTAGCTAGATTTCGAAAAGATTAGGGATAGGTTTAGGTTTCTCTCTCTTGGATAGCCACTCTAAATTAATTACGATTTAATCTGAATTTTAATTTGGGGTTCGACTTATATTCTTTCTTCGATTTCTTACAAAGTTCTCTGTCTACATTCATGATATGCGTCTTTATTGCATCTAGTTCCTGTTAAAGTTGCTTAATTTCACTTGGTTTTTGGTTAAAAGTTGATGATTGGCCTTAAATTTTTGCTTTTATACTTTTATGCCTCCAATCTCTCCATTTTTTCTTTGAAACATGCAAGTTTCTAAATTTTCCTCTCTCGTAAATTTTAGCTTTCAACACATTTTCAAAGCTCCACTTTTCCTTACTACTAGAAGAGTTAGTTTAACTAATAAGTTAGTTTTAACACATTCCCATAGGATGATAATTTTCCCCTTACTTCTCAACAGTACTCTCAACAAAATGGTGTCATTGTCAGGACAATGTCTTGAAATTAGGTGATTTTGTGTTTTTTGTAGCTCTTTCATGCCTAGCTTAGTAAAGCTTCTGTGTTAGATTAGTCATTTGTGTCTAAAACTCAAACATCCCTAAAAATAAAAAAATTATAATCTTAAAATTTAGAAAATATGATACTTTTCCATTTTTTCCAATATTAGGAAGAGTTGTTTTATGGATATGGGAATTTTTTGAATGTATCTCATGCTCAATTTGCTTATTATGGCTATTCATATAGGAAATGAGAAATTTTGGGTATTTTAATTGATTGTGAGAAATTATGAAACCTATGCTTTCCTAGAGTACTGGGGTTTTCATTCCAAAATCATAGATAAATTTTGGGATATACTTGAATGGTGGTGTAATAGCTTGAACCTAAATCATATTAATTACTTCAGTTAATCTCCATTTAAGTTAATTAAGTTGAGTGCCATTATAAACATAAATTTCGCGTCTAAAATAAATTAGACAGGAAATTCAGAAAACAAATTGAATCTTTGTATTGATGTAATATGTGTAGGTGCAATATCTCAATTTAATACAATGAGATGATCCTCTGATTCGATCTCCTAATGACTTGAGTATTTCAAGGGCGTGATACTTGATCTCGATTGATGCAAATCAGCTGAAGAACTCTGAAGACTGTTCTTAATTTTGATTTGTAAGTGGCTGATTGTAGTTTTTGAAACTCTGCAAGTTTTGATACTTCTCGCTTGGTAGCTAGATGCTCTTTGCCGTCTGAGCTCTGAATTCTGCAAATGGTAAATGTCGTAAATGAAAGGGGAAGGAACCTTATTTATAGGCTTTGCCAGTTAGGGTTAGCCGGGCTTTGGGCCTAGACCCAATAATTATTTTTCTTATTTTAAATAAAGAAAATAATTACTAATTTCTGCATCATCGATGACACATGGCAGCATTTAATTGGCTTAATTTTAGCCACATTTAATTTTGATCAAGTGGGTCCATAAAAGTCAACGTGCCACATGGAAATTTGTGATTGGTCGATTTTTTTTACACGTGGCATTATTCGATTTGTCGTAGAATTTTTACCTTCTATAAATACCCCTCTCAAAAGTCGGTTGCGTACACAAACTTGGAATATGTGTTTTTTTTGAAGCAGCTAAGTCTCAAACGCTTAATTGATGCAAATGATCAAAAATTTGACGGATAATTTTTTATTTGCCAAGTAAAATTTTTTTTTGACTTGACACTTGCCCGAATTTTTTTTTGAAATGGATTGGACATTATCAAGGTGAGGCCAACTTGACATACTCCTAAGAGAATTAAGATTGGTCTATATTCAGGCTCAGGAAAATAAATTAAAGCCCGAGAAAAACTCCCCTTTTTCTTTGTTTCATAATTCTTTTTTTTTTCTCTTAATTTTTTAAACCAAAAAAAAAGAATGGTAGACTTTGTCTAGGAGGTGCACCTGTGCACGCATGTCTTCCCACCTTTTTTGTGCTTTTTTTTGTGATAATTCTGAATTGAGGATTTGTGATAGAATTCTATCAGTAATTAGTGATAGAATTGGAGTAGAAGTAGGAAATCTAAATGGCTGATTGCTATATAAATTCACCCTCAGGCACCTCTAATTCATTAATTTGTTCTCTCTTCAGCGCCTTGCAATAATTTTTTGTTTGCAGATGCTTCATCTCTTCATATATTTTTTTTGATTTCGATTCTCACCTGTCTTCTTTCCTTTGAACCTCTCCTTTCTTTGCTGGTTCAGATCATCGGATTCTTCATCATCAACACCCTCTAGAGCTGTCTCTTTGGTGCCCTTCTGCACTTGCTGTGCTCAACCGTGAGAGTCTCTCCCTTGATTGCTTCTAGCCTCTTCTTTTTTTTTTTTTTTTTTTTTTTTTTTTTTTTACAAAGCATGAGTAGATAGATAAATCTTACATCATGCAAAGAAGCCCCCTTGCACTGCTACGGTCAAGCCATCGTGAATAACTTGTAACTCCACCACTGCCTTCGAATTGACACTTAGTTGTCATACAAAATTGAGATTAGTTCCATGATGCCACTGGTCTATAATTTACTTGAGGATAGTCTTCTTTTAGTAGATGAAGGTGACAAAGCTACCCGTTCTTCCAGTTCAGTCTCATCCATATCTCTCTTGCTTGTGGTGAATCCTTGCTCTATCCCCTTCCTTCCATCTCTGTTCCCCACATAAATCATTGCCAGAAATGTCCCCGTTTCTTTGAAGTTTCGATTAAGCCCAAAAATACCCACCAATGCCTTCTTGACGAGTCAACAGAGAATAAACCCAAAAATTCTCCAATGCCCACTATAGAGCTCTGAAATCCAGCAAAACCCATCAAGCATTTCTTACCAATAGATCAGGATTAAAAGGCCTAATTTCGAAGCCAACCTCAATTTACAACGGAAAACCTCAATGAATGGAAAATAAAAAAAAGGAATAGAATGAAATGGCCTATAAATTTCCAGGATCTTACAACTAAGACCGTTGGCCTTGAAAACGCTAATGGATCGTGAAATTACGATCTCTGGAGCTGGAAAGTTGATTTGCATTTTTCTCTCTCCTACTCCTGGAGGTTCAGCAGAAAGTGGAGTTATATTGTGTGTTCTGCGCACATCCAAGGATACTCTGTTTTTCTTGACGTTGTGCGGCTATGGTTGTCATGGCCTCTTCCTCCATTTCGACAGATGACTTAAGGGATGTTCTGAATTTTGTAAGAATTGGTGAAACTCTTAAAAATTTCAACCTGATTTGGTTACTCTTCTACCCCACAGTG
>NCQV01080985.1:4142-17059 GCA_002740545.1 Lophocereus schottii
GGTTTATCTATAAATATTAGGTTATGTCAACTTAGTTTGGTCCAAGTGCTTGGAGCCCATTGCGGGCATTTGGTATGCCCTTTGGACCCTTGTGGGCATTCGTGGAGTGGCCAATTTTTTATCCAATTTTAAGTACCTGTTCCATTATAAATGAGAGGAGAGTTTGGCGATTTTTAGAGTTTGTATGTGTGAGTTGCTATCTCTTTTGGTTTGATCTCTTGTATTGCTTGAGATCATTAGTCGTACTCTTTCATATAGTGGATTCATTATGGTTGTTGCGGCCTGTGGTTTTTCTTGTATGGGTTTTACACATTAAAATCTTGTGTCTTGCTTTGTATTTTATCTTATTTTATTTTTTCCGATTTGTTTGCCATCCTATTTTCGCTTCCAGTTATTAATTGCCCAATTTTTAGCTAACTGTTGGCAGTACGATTTTCAGGAAGATAATTTAAGGGCTAAGATCTAAATACACCAATAAGGACAAAAGGAAAACAAAGAAGAGCAGATACATCAAATCATTAACAAAGCCATTGACTTTAAGGAACCACTTCACTGATTTAGACCATCTCCTTTTAAGAATAAGCAGCGACCTCAATTCACACCTAATGCAATTTTTTAAATAAATTTTCTCTACCATGAATTTATTTCTATTATGATATACCTCCTTCTTACAAACTGGTTGCTTGATTTGGATACTTAGTAATGAGTCAAATTCAGATGATTTCTTGTGGATGTTGAGTCGGACTCCATTCCAAGTCATTGGACGATGTCAAGCGTGGCGAAGTTGCCCACGGCCCAGGTCAACCTAAAGTGTGATTCATGTAATCTAGCATGTTAGCTAATTTGATTTTGCGTTGTGTCATTTTATGGCCATGCTTTGGGACACTAACATTAGATGAATTGAACCTAGAACTGGGTAATGGGTCGGTTCAGATCGATTCGTTTAATAAACGGATCAATTTCGTGTCAATCTTAAAAATAGTTTAGATTTACTCAAAATTGAAAAAAAAACATATTTTCAAACTAAACGGTCAAATCGTGTTGACTTCAAGTCAAAATCGGTTCGGTTCGTGTTTCACTCAGTAACTTTAGGTCGTCCAAAAAAGTAACGTTGACATATTTTGGGCATTGGGTGCAATCTTATTCTTGTTATTTAGGCCGACTAATTAAACACGACTAAAATTTAGTGGGCTAAATATCATCCCAAAATTGATATAACCGTAATTGTTTGCTTCACCCAAGAAAATGAAAGAGGGAGAAACTCCATCAGGCATGTCACGTATGGGAATGTTCGGTGCTGACAGCATGAAGTTAAATCTCATATAGCTTTTTATTCACATTTCACAATAACTTTTTGTCCATATGAATTATTGTAACTTGTAGGTATGAAAGCAGACTAGACTTCACTAAATTGTAGTCTTAACCTTGGCCAGTTCAGCAAATTATATACCATCTTTTGATTCCAAATTATCAACCTTACTAAACTTGTAGTCTTGAGAAACCAAGTCCTGACATCTTAACTAAATTCTCGCATTTGCTTTAGTGCACCCTACTAAAATACAGACACCATTTGAGAAATTATACTGTCAAGTAACAAAATTTCAGATTGGCTCAAAATCAAAGTGTCCTATTCTCAAATCTCAAGTAATGGGATAACATCATTTGACACGGATAGCTGAGTACGTAAAAACCTCAGCTGATCCATAAAAATATCGCCATTAAATAATTTTTTAAAAAAAGAAAAAAGAAAGGAACCAGAATCAACCAGAACCAGAATTCATAATGGTACAAAAATGAGCTCAATACCCTTTGGAAACCCAACACTACAAATCTCAATGCCTATGGGGTAAACCAAGAACTTGAATATGCTTCAGAAAGAAAAACTTCATGACCTTTCATGGCACAAATGTTCCCGAATTCATTCGTATCAGTCACTGTGAATAGCTCACTTAATGCCTGACACCATGAAACATCCAATCATGCAGCTCCACAAACACGAACATGAACCGGTGGGCCTCGGCAGAAGATCGGCTCAGTAGGGGAATCACTTCGAGCACGAGCCCTGAGGATGTCATTAGCATTGTTGATAACAGAGGCAGCCACCAATGTGTATTCCCCAGGTACAAGGAAGTACAAGGAAAACGAATGCTTGGTTTGCTGTAGTGGGGGAACTTCCAAAATAATTCCATTTAAGGCACCTAAACAATTCGGAAAATGAAAGAAGAATCAGCATAACAGAAGCCAAGAACATCTGTTATGATCATTACCTGAGACTCAGAGAAACATTCTTCTACTTCTCCCTAAAAAGCGGGGAGGGGGTGCCAGCTTTCAGCCTCAAAAGGACTCAGCCTTTGGTTGCTAAATTCCGGTTGGAATTGTTAACTTCAGATCTCTTCGAAACGGGTAAAGTATCCAACTAGGATAGGTTGGGATCAAATTGGTATTTGTGCTGGGTTATATTTGGATTTGCTATTGGTAGACTCAGCAAACTTAACCATGACATCAACCGAATGACCTAAATCTATACCCGGGCCAACATCTAAAATAGGACATCAACCAAACTGAACCCAACCTTACCTTTTTCCTCCAAGGCTTCTTTTCTTCGCAAGACTCTGCTGGACCAAACATCAATTGACTCAAAGCCAATCCAGACCAAAATCTTATCCCATCAACCCGAATATGACCCAACCGGAAACCAAACCGAATGACTCGTTTGCGAGGTCTAGTTATTGTTTGTTAAATAACCTCAACAAGAAAAACGCAATCAGGCGAATTCAGGGTCAAGCACAGTGTTAGTAGTCACATCATTTCATCCCAGGTCAAAATCAGGTTATCGTCAAGAGTGAACCAGGCCTGGCTTAGGGTCGTTTTCATGGGTTGCTTTTTGTTGGTACACCATGTCTAGATAACCACAATTGAAGATATTTTTTTTCCTTACCACAAAAAAAAAAACCTACAGATATTTTTGAGAAGATAAATCGGCGACATCCATTCATATCCTAGGATACCAGGTTAGTCATTTCGTCCAGATCCTAATCCTGTTAGGGATCAACATGGGTTTTGTCCACTAACTTGACTAAAGAAATCAATTGAGTATTTGGTCAGGCAAATAATGCGCCAGTTGACGCTTTTTTACAGCTAAAAAGCCATCTCACTTATAGTAGGGTCAATTGGGGTTCCCGTCATCTCGTTTCAGCTCTGAGTAGGACCTTGTTTAAGATTGTTCTGGTTAGTAATTGGATACAAGTGTCAGTTTTATTAGCATCTAGATAACAACAAAGACACTTCGGAGCAATGTGTATGGACAAAATCCTATTGCTACAAACTTACCAGCCCAGAGTACAGTTGCCTTGGGGCCCTCAACACAGTTCTCTCCCGCCACATCCCTGCAAGTAATGCCTAGATTCATCTTGATCGCTTCCTTAGTGTTATTTCGAACCAAAACTTCCATAGGAGTCATCTCATGTGCAAAAACTGAACATCTAGCCTCAGAGGTCTGAGAGTGGCTATCTTGTGAAGCATCCTTAGCAAGCCGGAACCCAAAGGTCAAGGGGTCAGGAAGCAGCACATCCATAACAGATGTCTGAAGCGCAGCCTGCATTGCATCCTTGATATTAAGTTCCCCAGAGTTGTTCCTTCCTGACTCCCAACGAACCTTTATCCTAGAGATCAAGCTCTTTATACAAGCATTTAGCTCTGCTTTCACACTTTTCTCTGAGAAACTAGAGGTTCTGCCACCAGAAGCTCCTCCATCAACCAATGATTCTTTCATAAAAAAGGAGCTGTCAAGAACCGGTAACTTGAAGTGTTCTAGAGGTATCAGCACTCTTGCAGAGGAATCCCTATCAATCGTGGTTTTGGGGTACCCATATTCACCAGCATCTTGGTCAGCAGATGTATCATCACTAGATCCAGGATTTTCCAGTTGGACTGAGACCCGGATATCGAACACCACATCAGTGGGGTTTGACAGTTCAAGTTCAATGAAACGAAGTCCCCAAGTGCCTCTATAAGGATCGATTTTAACCAATCTTTCAAGTTTGTTTTGAGAGCCTGAAGGTGACCGGTAGAAGCCATTTTCTGCATTAGATGGTTCGGGGATGTTTTCCCCAATATTGGAGGGAATTTCCATGGATAGCATTCGAGCCTTCACAAATGACAATCCCGGAAGAACACAGACATTCAATGGGACAACGAGGCGTCTTCCTGGAGTCACAGCTGTTTTTTCACCTGACTCTATATTATACAAAGGGCCTGAACAGAGAACCATATTTATAAATAAACAATAAAATATTAAGGTTCTTTTAAAAGAAACGAGGACTAAATGTGCCCAAACTATCTCTTATTGACTAAAATCTGTTGTTGAAGTACAACCAATTCAAAGATAAACAATCACAAACACAAGCAATTCAATCACCCATGAAAGAAATAACATGCAGCACTCTTAAAACTTATCATTAGGGGTGACAGAAGATGACCACAGTTCAGAAATTTCTGTTGAACAAACAGCTGGAAAATTTTTCTTATCTCACTCCCTTAGATACAATGTTTTCCAAGGATCAAATACTTTGACTGGTTACCACTTGAGCATAAACACAAGGAAAGACAAAGACATGCCAAAGAGTTGGTTCGTACACGAGATTACCTGCATAATGAATCAGTAACATTGGGCTGGGTCCATCCTTTGGTTGCCTTGCCAAACTTCCAGACCTCCCTGCAACAGTATCGAGATCCAAAGCAGTATGTTGCCAGGCTCTAATGGTTATTGGTAGAGTAATCTCAGCACCCGGTTTTAGTGGCAGGGCGGATTTTAAGGTATCATATGCAATGGAAATAACAGAATCCTGGTTTTTGCCAGACAGGGATATATGTGCTTGCTCAATTGGCACAGTTCCTGCATTAGCTAGACTTATCCACACATCACGAATTTCACCTTCATATAGAGTTACAGCACCATCACCACCTACAACATGTGATAAAAGCAATGGCAGCGGCGCCACCACTGAAATATTCGGAACAGAAACATTTCTCAAAGTCGGGCATCCACAGCTGCGGAAAGGGTCAGACAACACAAGCCCTTGAGCGGCACCAATCAAGAGGTTATCAACATCTCTGAAAAGATGTTCAGTGATCACTCCAAAGCAATGCACAATGCATCCTGGAACTTTTATAGGACCCACAGATGTAGGAATTCCAGACAAAGCAATCACTTTCGAAGAATTAGTAGGGAGTGTCACACTGATGGGAAAAGCATCAAAGTTTCCAGTAGGAACTGAGAGATATATACTATCAACAACCAAGTCAAAACCACATGGATTTGCCAATTCTACAAGCACTTGAACTGGTTCACCAACAACCCAAACCAGCTCCTGCTTACCAGTATTATTGGTATTGCCTTTGCTAAATGGGGTGTAAATAAATGGTCCTGAAGGAGCTGAACCTGCCCACCAATCTTGTCTTGCAGGATTGCGTTTGACAATATCCATTTGTGATGGACTAATGGGGAAAGAATGTAACCTGAGTTCCATACGCACACGAACCAACACTTAGTCAAGTTTCAGTTCTCTCAATGATTAAAAAAGACAAGTCATCACAGGGAATTCGAAAATCCAAATTTAAAGTAGAGAATCAAAGATAACTTCCTACATCATTTCCATCAATTTCCCATCATGCCATACAACTCACAGGATGGTAGCAGCTACAAGAGAAAAAACACTACATCTTAGAGAGCAAAAACAGCATATCTACACACAGCAGAAGGATATCTTATAAGAAAAGAAATTTTTAAATAAATAAAAAGAGTAAAATGCATCAGCCCTATTGCAAAGACCATGCTACACACAATATGGGAGAGAACTATGAACATGTTCCTGTAAACTGACAATGCCATATAGCAATGCCCATGCATGGGATGAATCATGATAAAGCCACAAAAAGCAACTTAAGTGGATAATAAGCAAAATCAAGGTGATAGTTCTTCAATCATTAGAAAATACAAACTTTTTCAAAAAAGTTTGTTGAAAAACATTTGTAAGGAAACAGAAAAGTATATTGGGATTTTAAACTTTGCAATAATATTTTATAGATTCTAGGCGCTCATAACTTCTCCAGCCCATCAAGGCACAACTTAGCACATGGTATCACATTGAGAAAACTTTCGACGGTAAGAATAACGAATTGCATAATTCAAAATCACCTCTACTTTTCGAGGTTTATTCGAATATGATCTCAAATCACCATTGAAATCCATTCAGCAGATTAGGTAAATGGTCTCTACTCCATTTGTTTGTTCTGAGGTAGCTTCATATGAACGCTGTAACTGTATAACATACTCTATCTGCAGTCCAATTGTGAAGGCAAACACACAACTACTTAACATTGGATTCTTGGTTCTTTGTTAGCTTGCATATTAACATTAACAGCTTATCATTTTGGCAAGATTTTACAGATGCTCTTATAAGTCTGAAGATGCACATTTTGATAGAAGGTGAAAATGAGTGAAGTAGCATGGCTCATAACTTACCTAATGAAAGGCAAGGCAGGATCAGCAGATCGGGTCCCTGAAGGAAGCTGGGTTGCTGAATTATTAAGTGCACGTGCAAGGCCATTTTGAGCAGCAGGTGTTATCAGAGGATAATAATTTCTTAGCAGACGTGCTGCTGCACTCCACGCAGCGAGAGGATCTCCGGCACGTACAGCAGCTTGCAGAATCTCTCTAAGCACCACCATCTGCAGGGTGCTCCATTGGGATTCAAACAATGACACTGCAGAGTTGGGGTGCATCTTTCCACCATCCACAACGATCGGCCCATTTTCCTATCATCAGATGGGACAGAGTGGAAAAAACAAAAGTAATGAACAGAAATGGCGATGCAAACACATCAAACCCCTAAAAAAAGTGAATTTCATGATCACTTGCTTCAGTCAAGTGAAAAAGAGCAGTAATAGCACTATGTAGACCTCTTAAGCCTCAACTAAAGTAATTTTATTGAAAAGAAGATGAAGGTACCAAAAGTATTTCCCAAAGTGTGTATAACTACTAGACATCAAACCATAAGAATTCTACCATTCCATAGATAGCAAAATTAAGGATGAACTTGTTCACCTAAGAAAGTCTGCTCGTATATAACGATTTCGGCATACAATGCTGTCTCAAATTTGGTAGGAATTAGTTAAGATAAAAAAATTGTTTGCATCTAACAAGAATTGTAACAAATATAATAAAACAAGCAGCAAAATTTAGATTGTGCATGCAGAGGTAGCACCTCTGAAGTTTGTTGTCCTCTTCAACTTTGTTGCATTGCACAAAGGCATCAGAGTGTGGTCTCATGCAATATATTACATATTCTCATTGATAGAGAAAATTGAATGGTCTAATTTACGTGGGTTCACACTGAACAGAGTGACGGCAAAGCAGATGCTTTTCCTTTGAACATAGGTAATCCTCGTACTTATGCAATAATGGACATCCATGAGGAGGACCACAACTAAATGTATGTTCATCTTTCGACTTAAGTCACCAGGGAGACAAAATAGCCCTTGGGTCATATAAACACCAAATGAGCTAACCAAAGCAACTTAGCATGTTGCTTTAATGTCACATAACAGAAGATAATCGGGAAAATGAAGAACATCAAAAGCAATTAGGAAGTCATCTTAAAAGTCAAGTTGAACAACCGTAGCACGCAAAACTTGTCCCTCTTCAAATATTTCGTTTTCCACTCCTGGAGGTGCAAAGTAGTGAAATGGCACCCACTAAGTCTAAAACCATCTATTTGACAGGAAACGATAGCTTCCAGATACAACAAAGGCAACCAAATCTTTCACTTTGACAATTGTAACTTACAGGCAATGAATCTCTGGCAATAGATGCTTTACTTTGAACACGATACGCTTTTGTTGATATAGCTAAGACTTGCAAGGCACTTATAGCAGCATATCTATTCTCCTGTTGCAAATATAGCTGAGCTACCTGCCTGGAGAAGAAGGCAGCTTTCCTCTCATATCCGAGACTTGCATAAAGACGAGCTACCTCAACATATAATACTAGCCGATCAGTCGCATCAATCAAAGATTTTGCACCATCTGCCGCATTTGTCAACAAGTCTACTACATCTTTAGCTAATTCCCTCCTGCAAAAGATCTGCGTCAATACAATATCCAAAGCTCAATTTAGCAATGCCCAATAAGCAGGAGGAGATTCCGTTATACTCTTCATTGAATCGCCAATGCATACTCAAAACATCTAGTGACATTTAAGAAAGAAAGTATAGTACTAATATTGCAAAAACATCCAAAGTAGGAAAATAAATTACCTGCAAAGGAACCTAGCCAACTTCAAAGTGGCCTCAAGTTCAAAGCTAACAGGTGAAACTCTGCAAAGAAAGCATACATAGCAGGAATAACGTTGAAGCGTTGATGTAGGAACAGCTGATATGTTAAATCAAATCACCAAAAAGAGTACAGTTCAAATCAAATCTTGTAACCACTAAACCATCTTGGGGAAGGGAGATTCAGATAGCACATTCAATCATCAATGCCAAGATCATTTATTTGTTTATCATCAGTCCACCATAGCCCCATAGGTATACTAGAATGTGTGCTCCCTGTCTCTGCCTTATTAGAAAATTAATTTTGCAGTCACAACGTAGGTAAATTTACTTAACTATTGATCGACATCTTTGCTTTTATAAGAAAATTAGCCACATCTAAATGATCATTCATTCTAATGCCAGAAAAATCAAGAAGTCATCTAAATCTAACCAAAATCTGTGATGACAGATGAGACACCAGTTTCTTTGAGCGCCAGTAGCAAGAAGGACAACAAGAAGAAGAAGTCAACAACGAAAATAGTGGATCAACCCTTTTTAGGGTCTAGAGAGATCTAGATGTAGGCATATTTAGCCCTCGAGCAGAGAGATCAATCCTTTTCTTTAAACCGTAAAGTTGTTAATTTCACTTTCCTTTCTGAAAATTTTCTTCGAAAGGCAGTAGATGATTGGTTATTCCTTATCTTGACCAATTTTGGTTGTTCTTTCTTTCTTTTCTTCTGAGAGGAATGGAAAAGGAAATAATACTGCAAATAAGATCCTATTTAAGTGTGAAATGAAGAAAAACCAATCAGATGCCCGAGAAACATGGAGAGACAACAGGTTCGCATGAAAGAAAATAGCTACCATGATTGGCATTAGGCAATTGGCAGGATGCCAATGCGTAATGTACCACATTCACTTCTATGAGAAAATAACAATGCCTTCACAATAAATTTGCCATGATCCTACCTAAAAATATCACTTAGTTGAGTGGCCTCCATGATAGGATCTCTACCTCTAAGGTGAATTCCACTATCAGAAAGCCTCTAAGATAATATCCAAATAAAATGGGTACAGAACAAATGGTACCTCTGTGCATTGTCCTGTATGAACGACTTCCTATAGTGCAGAATAACACTGTTATACCGGTATTTCACCTCATCCTCCAACACTTGATCTCTCTGCCCAATCCGATCCATCTGATCATAAATAATTTTAAGAAAGCAATCAAAACCAAACGCAAAATGATAGAACACAGTGATGTTTAGTAGGAGCCTAGGAGATATATTCAAGAGACCAACAGGCATATCTTGTGTAAATTCATGCACTCAAATTAGCTTTACACAAACCCATCATCTAAAGGAAGAAAAAATGCCACAAATCACAAAAGCAATAGGTACAGAGAGGGTATGTAACAGCTCATAACCCTTGCAGTACTATGAGTGAAAGAGGTATATCCATTTTCATTTTCATCACTATCCACCAAAATTCATCATCTAAGAGTGCGTGTTTTGATTGGAAAATACCATCCATTAGGGATGCTTGCACCAAAGAAAACCTTTAGAACTCAACAGAGAATTTTTCAGAACGTATTAAATTCAAGATTTGCGCCAGACTTGAGCCACACAAATTGCTACTCATTCAAACAGGAAGTAACTTGTAAACAGCAAAAATACCCAGCCACATCCGATCATCCAAATAATAATGCCAAATATCATGTCTCTCAAATCCCTATACACAACATCTCCTGATGTCGTTAATCCCAAGAGACCTTGCGTAACTTCATCAGATTATTTTTGTCTCTAAGAACGGAAGCACAGTTCCCCCAAGAACTCAACCCTCTTCAAGCCCCTCCCCTGCCTCTAGAGAATCACATTCCTATATTTTCTGGGGAGTAAATCAGTAAAATTACCCAGTCAAGTTTGAAGGAGCCAATTTATGGGAAGTGAACTCCCACAAGCACTTGCAATTACCCAACAATGCATGGCCTAAGGCCAACATGGAACTCCCAGTAAGTTAAATTTGCATCTAGATATTAGGAAAACAAGCCGAAAATTTTAATTGCTCTGGTAAAATAGGGATCTGACTCCCCAGAAATGTTGACTTCTTTTTCAAACCTAAAATCAGCTGTAAATTCACAAAAGACAAGCCAAATCTCTGAATGAACAGATAAGAACATTATTTTCCACAATCATTCATGTTTCACGACCACCAATCTTAAGGTTTGCCAGCCATACCCATGGGGACAATGTGACGTTGACATGAACACATTACAGGTATCGTCCATGATTCCAAGTTCCTTTGTCAACAGAAACCATAACGCGAGAAATGAAATTCTATTTGAAGTTTCATTTTGATGAACTTTCCACATAGATCTAGGTTAACTACTTCCTTTCCAGTCATCCCAGACAGTTAATTTGGGTCATTCACTGACTCACTGTGACAACCCCCAAGTCAGTACAATCTTCATTTTTCTCTCCAGACATTACCTCTCAAAGTTTGATTCCAAGGTTAGAGCAATATTCTTTATTCAAGGTAAAGATGGCTGATAAACTAAGCCGGATCAACCTTCTTTATTCATGAGTTTTACGACAATCTTTCTTTTTGCCTCCCTCGCCAATTCTTTTCTTCCTATTCCCAACAACATCCAATGTCACAAGTCTTCATCATAGTCACTTTTTCTTCTTTGATTCAAGGTAAAGATGGCTGATGAACTAAGCTGGATCAACCTTGTTCAGTTAGCCACCCACTGTCGCTCAGGCACAAGTTGTCCCAGTACCAGCAGATCAGTCTACAGTGATGTACTTTCTGCTTTCTCAATTTCTCCAAACAAAAAAAAAAAAGGAGGAAGAGGCTAGACCTCTATCATACAAACCATTCCTGGACTGACCATCTGAGCAAGACCAGGCTGGCTCAGTACCTAGGTCTGCTGAGCCGTGGTCATAGCCAGCCATCAACTGCTCCAGTCCAGCTTAAGAGGGGGGCGTAGGCATGGCCATCTCTAATAACCCAGGGTGGCCTTGGAATAGACAGAAATAGGAATATGAGTGCCACCATGAACTGCAAACAAAGAGAAGGAGGGAATGAAGGGACAGAAAAAGAGAGCTAAAAGTATAAGATTAGAGGTTTTTGGGAGCAATTACAGGGTTCTCGCTCTGAAGCTTAGTTAAACAAAGACCAAGGCGCACAAAAGCACAAACAAAGGGTTAGGAGGGCCGGGCTTTTCGGACGCGAGGCGCACTTTTCTTAAAAAATGCGTAAAAAATAACTGAACATATATTTTACCCAAAAAAAGTTTTATACTTGCATTCATATAGTGATTAGATAGCAATATAACCATTGAAAAGTCGAAAATGTTACCAAATACTTTACAATATGGGAAAATTATATCACCATTTAATTTAAATAGAAAATCAAAATAATTTAAAAGTAGTTAAAAAACAACCTGGAATTATATTAAAAGGTTTCTAAACTTTCAAAAAGCCTATTGCCTATCCCTATGCACCCCCAAAAAAAAGGGTATTGCAGCCTTACTTCCAGCCTGCAGCACACGATGGGGAAAAAAGAAAAAAGGGAGGGGGCCTGATGAAACATACTGAGGCACGAGGAATAGAAGGAGAACAGCCAGGGGAAGAAGAAGGAGAAGAAGAGCAAGGAGAAGAAGTGGGAAGAAGAAGAAGAAAGGGAGGAGAGAAAGCAGGAGGCCAATTCGAGGTTTTGAGTACTTACCTGGAGGTTGACGGCGGCGACCGGTGACAATTACCTCCAGTGGGTGACGACTGGCGACCACTTTTCGGCCATCTCTGTCTCGAGTGGAAGGTAGCACTGGTTCTGATTCCTCTGCAATTTACGGTTTCGAAGTAGGGTTTGCAAATTAGGGTTACTAAATTAGGGCTTCACTTTAAGGGATAAATCAACCAGATCTGCTCCAATTCATTGAGGGCTTTGGCTTGAATTGCTCAAATGTTTAGCTTGGGTGAGCCTTAATTTAACATTTTGATAATCATTTTATCAAATCTCTTTCTTCTACACCCAACCTATGGCGAACGCCTGTTAAGCGTGCAAAGCGCAGCGCCTTCACCTTGACTGAGGTGCTTCTGAGGTGCACGCTTCCTTGGGCTTTTGGATTTCGCTGTGCTTGACCCACTGCAAAGCCCACCAGTGCTAGCCTAGCACCTAGTTGCGCCAAGGCGCATCCTGAGGGCGTTGTTTTTTAAACTAAGCTCTGAAGAAGGTTGTAAAGGCTAGAACAGAGCTCACAAAATCGTAGAATTTCTCTCAAATTTACGAGGAAGTTGGGTTCAACTTTGGGTTCGAAAGAACGACAGGTAGGACTTATTTAACAAAATGGAAATTTTAGAAAGTCAGTTGGCTGCAATTGAGTACAGTTGATGGCTTATTAGATTTGCATTAAAAGGAAAAAGGAAAATTCCATTGATAAATAGCCATACAATATCTGCATAGAAGATACCCTAAAGAAGTTACATACATCACAAGGCATTTGCATTTACAGGAAAAAAGAAACAAAATAGACAACACGGATTCTCTGCTGACCAATTAGCACATGTCATGAATGCACAAAATTCTGCAGATTCTGATATCACT
>NCQV01080999.1:123-12842 GCA_002740545.1 Lophocereus schottii
GAGGAAGTTGATGAGGTAGCTATAGTGGAGGAACGTATAGCTATGTATCGTTAGATATACCTGAGGACAAATTTACTGATTCAAGTCCCAACTCTGACAACGATGAAGCAGGGAATGGTGTAGTGTGGCCAAAATCAGGCATACCGAAAGAGGATGATGATGTGGAAGAATGAAATCAAAGCAAAGGGTCAGGTGTTTGCTTCTACGAGTGTGGTGAAGATAAGTATTTGGAAGAATGCCATAGCGAATCGATTTGAGTATAAGTATGTACGAAATTATCGGCAACGAATTCATGTGAAGTGCAGTGCAGAAGGGTGTAGGTTTTACATCTGTGCGAGGGGCCACCTAAAAAGAGGTGGAATGTATGTGAAGGAGTTTGAACCAGGGCACAGGCACAGCGTGGGAGCTGAGTGCCAAATAGGGAAGTGGGGGAAGCGAGTCTGCATGGTACTCTCATTGAAGGGAAGGTTCGATTAAGTGATAGTTACACACCCCCAGAGATATTGACGGATTTGTAGCTGGAGATGGGAATGAAGGTATCATATATGCAGTGTTGGAGGGCCCGTGAGTATGTGTAGTTGCTAGCAAACGAAAGACCGGAGGACCATTACAAGCTGTTACCTTGGATGTGTGCAGCAATTGTAAGGGCAAATCCTCATTTAAGAGCATTCTGTGAGTTGCAGGGATCCAGGTTCAAGCGTGCGTTTTTTGGATATAGTGCATCACTAAATGGTTTCATACTTGGGTGTAGGAAGATATTGTTTGTAGATTAAGCTCATTTGCGTAGGCTGTATGAGGGGACTATACTGTTAGCAGTTGCAGTTGATGCGAATGACCACTAGTTCGACGCTGCATATGCAGTTGTGTCTACAGAGAACGTCGATGACTGGTTTTGGTTTTTAACCGTACTATGCGAATGTGTGGGGGGAATGCAACCTGTGATCATAAGCGATAGGAATTAGGGGTTACTCTCTGCAGTGTCGAGGGTGTTTGGGATTGAGAACCACAGCTACTGTTTACGGCATGTGCGGGAGAACTTTCTGACATACGTAGGAGAGGTAGGGATCCGACGGCAAGGATCGAAGGACTTGTTAAAGGAGGTGTTTAACAAGATTGCGTACGCACCAATGGGGGTTGAGTATGGAGTTGCAGTGGAGGAGTTAAGGAAACACATGCTACAGTTGGCATCTTGGGAGGAGCATAATAAGCCCGAACGGTGGGCGCAGTCAAAATTCACAAAAGAGAGGTGGGGTAGGTTGAATAACAATGCTATGGAGAGCTGGAACAATGGGATGCGCTCAGTACAGCTCATGCTAATCCCATGGCTGGTTAGTGGGCATATGCAGAAGCTCAGTTTGAAAGTTGACAAGCAAAAGATGGAGCTCGAAAAGTGGAAGAATGGTGTAGGTGATAGAATTGAGAAGAAGCTGAGGAAGACACTAGCCAACATTGGTTCCGTAGCAGATGTGAAGCTTTTTGACATAGCCCTTGGAGAGTATGGTGTGCTCCTGATGAACAATCGTAGCCTAGTGGTGAACTTAGCAGAAAGAAAATGTACCTGCAAGCAGCGGCAGTTGAAGGGCCTGCCGTATGCACATGCAATGGCAGTCATTCATAATCAGAAGTTGTGGGTATATGATTATGTGAGCAACTGGTAGAAGGCGGGCAGTCGGAGTATGATTTACACGAACAACATACATCCAATGGAGACTTATGATTCTGTAATCGTGGATAATGCCACGGCTGTGGTTGTAAGTGGGGAAGCATTGGATGATGGATATAACCGAAGAATCCTTCTACCATTGAACCCACGTTCACAAGGCAGGCCATGAAAGAGGCGAATTGAATCTCAAAGGCAAGGCGTCTAGGTCTGGAAGTGCTCAAAATGCGGAGAGGTTGGACACTATAGAAACACGTGCAGGAATCCACGTGCTGATTTCAATGTAGATGAGTCAACTGTGGTTGTACTCGTGGAGGATTTATTTGAAGGCAACTACGTGTAGGAGGCATAATATGAAAGTAAAATGTCATTTCCTTACTCATATCCGCGGATAGTTGTGCCACTATTGTGGGTTCCCAACATAATTGGCCGCCTTGTGCCTGTGAATGTACATAAGCAGTAATCGTAACTAATTATTTTGCAATGCCGTGTGATGGTGCAGCTGTTCGTGTTTTGGTCGTAGTTGGGATGCTGTGCGATGACAGATTCATATGAATACAGTCGAGGTTTTATGAGCTTCACTTCCCCTGCGTACTGGTAGTGTAGAAACATGTGGGTTGCAAACCGTTCATGTACATAAACAACAACCTCTCATATGTAATTTACATCGCCTGTGTATTCTCGTTGTGGTTTTCCCTTTGTTTTTCCCCTGGGTACATAGGGGCTTTGAATTGAGATGATGATATGAACATCCAGGATTGTATCAGGTTAAGCGGGTATGCATACTGGCATGTTTAAATACTATCCTAGGATATGTATACGAATTGGTGGGTGTGCACTGATGTGGTTGGAGTGGTGGGAGGGCAATTAATGTGGTCAGTGGGAGTGTGAAGTTCTGGACAGTTAGGTGGGGAAGGTGAGTGGAAGAAATGAATTCAGTAGAACAACGTCAGTGCGTAATATCTAAGGGGGCAGTACAAGGAAATTGTGAAGGCAACCGCGGGTTAGTGGGGGGATTTCCATCTAGTAACTGGAGCATGCCACCAAATAACTACTAAGAAATGGGATGGGGGGCACACATCACAGTCAGTGGGAGTCACCTGCCATGATTATGGGAGTGATCATAATAAATAATGGATGAGGACGCAGAAGTCAATGCCATTTTCGAGTGTAGTTCCACCTAATAACATGCCAAAACATAAATTGACACATTGCATTGGAGTAATGCCACTGTTAAGGGTTACTATAACTACTAATTTTGAGTAGGTCGAGGTACATAGTCAGTCAAGTTGATAACAAAAGGACCCAGGTAGGTGGGGGTGGGTGTAGGTAGGTGAAATCGTTTATGACATCTACCTCTACATAACGCCTTCATATGTCATATTGCTACACCCACACTACTGACACACACAATATACGTAATCGCTCGTAACCATTATCTCCACTTCAATATGGCTAACCTTGATAGTTCTAATCAATCCCTACTAACCCCTGGGTGGGTTCAAGGGGGTCACTTCTGTCACCTTGATAACATCTCCCTCCAAACCTTCATCGACTTCCCTGTGTGGTTGTGGGATGATTTCAATCCATCTGAGCGGAAGAAGTTATGCAACCTACAATGTTTGCTGCGCTCTGCTCGACTTGTCCCCGGACAAGCCCCCCTCATCAGGGAGTTTGATACAAACTGGCTAAAGGAGTGGAAAGAACAACTATGTGCAGATGGACATCATTGCTTCCATTTGGAGCACAATTGTGAACAAGGTCAAGTGATGGAGGCGTATGACATCGACCCGATGCCAGCGCTGGCGTTCATTCCGCAAGTTTGAAGCGAAGTGACGTCGGTTGTGAACACCATCCGTTAGGGGGGCTGGACAGATGACACATACTTGTTCACCCTCCCACCCGGCCGAGAAGCAGCGAACTTGAACACTAGGTTGACCACCCTGAATGAGTTAAACGGTGTTGTGTATGAAGTATCGAATGCGACAATTACATACCACCGCGGTCTCATATCACGCGTACAACCGGTGACATGTCAGGAGGTACGCATTTACATATGGAACTGCAGAGGGGTTGTGAGAGCTTCCTTCTGACCCAACCTATTCACTATGACGTCAATTACGGGGGCATATGTGGTGGTACTTACAGAGACATGTGTTGGTAGTCGTAATACACGAAGGCCCCTTGATGAGAGCACAACCTCAACTACAACTATAGGGTGCCCCTTGGTTTTGTTGGGGGGGTCGCCATCCTCTGGGACAACTCCAAAGTGGAAGTGTCTAGTTTTATTGGGCATGACATGGACATGTCTTATATTATGAAGGTACGTACCCCAGTGAAGCTTGTCACAGTCGGTTTAGAATTGTGTCCATTTAGTAAGATGTTCACATATGTATGTCATAACTTTACAACCTTTGTTATGCAGGGCTTAGTGTAAGTACCCCGCATGTAACGGACGTTGAAACCGTTGTTAGCGCATCCATGGAGAGTAGTAGATGTCCACTATGATGATGTGGACAGAGGTGTTTATAACCATTTGTACGTACTCATAACATCACGTGTACGACAGGGTAATTTCAGACCTTTCGCATGTCCGAGTTCCAGTACGAACTAACGTAAATCCATTAAAAACACCGTAGAGGACAACCTTTTGCCCAATATATGTAACAACTTCTGTAATGGATAATGTAATCTTCATCGTATATGGATTGAATTTGCAACATTCTGAACCCTTCGATAGCCTAGAAAATTGGGGCACTATCCCAGGATATTTTAATTACAGACTGTTAATGTATCCCCAGTCACGAAGTTAACGCATTTTCGTCACATATAACATACGTAAAGGGCATACTAGAAACTGTTAATATGCATCCCAGGTTATATGTGTTGTAAACGTGGGATATGGGTGGTGGTGGTTAATGAAACGCATGCCTTGTGTAAATGCATAGTATCACCGATGTTGTCTAATGCGCCAAAGGAGGAAGGTAGGAAAACCGTTGTGATATGGTTGTAGAGATTGCAATATATGTTAGTAGGTGTTAACATAACACATGAGGCTAATGGAGTTCCACATCAAAGTGACCAACCACCATAAATGAAAGGGAGGGGTTGTATTAAGTGAGCACAATATTTCACAGGCAAGTGTAATGCAGTAGCAGTACAGTTAATGCAATCAACCACATAAATTGAATATCATGCACTATTTTTTTGTGGAGGATATAATGTAGGAGGTACACATTGTTATATAAAGCTGGAATGGCAACTTATCCTAAACAACTACACTAAATTGGGGGTTCAAGTACGACGCATAACTCAGTTGCCACTGTGTTCGCCTAACCAGTCAACCTGGGTTCCCCGGGTGACAGCTTAGAGTCAGAGTTCACTTGCGATTGTTATGCAATGGAGATGTACGCATGCAAATGTGGGCTGGATGCGGACATATTCGAAGGTGACGGTCCATATCGACGACGGTATGCCCGGTGCCCGAAAACGGTAAGTCCTCATCGACATTTTCCATACAGCTGTAGTTCATTAGCACTTACCCAACTCTATCCACCCTAAGGTTCTGATTTTGTGGCCGTTGTCGACTGCCTGTGGTTGGGTGCAGGATGAAGTCGCCTGTGACTACTTTTGTTTGACTGATCCAGACTTCTTGGAACGAGCGAAGAAGGTGATAGACAACCTTCTACATGAGAGTGCACTAGAGGGAGACTAGGTTCTAGATGACCGCAGTGCCCAGCTTTGGAGTCGGGAAGAGAAGATGCGCTTCGACTCTGAACGCTGGGCAGAAGTGGGCACACTGCGGAAGTTGCTCAGAGTTGCTGGGGTGGCAATTGCAATCCTACTTGCATTCTGCATGCGATGGATGTTGGCGTCAAGGGATCATGGGCGTTGAATGATACCTTCCCTTTTTTTTGGGGACGGCGTTTGCTTTTGTTAACCCAAGTTGTGTGTTTGGGCTAACGTGGTCACATGGGGGTTGTTTTCTTTTTTGCAATCGCAACCTGCTAATCCATGTACATGGAAAAAATGCAGTCCTATTTTTTATCAGCGTAAGTCGTGCCATCCCAGTTTTTTTTAGGATCGCAATATGACCACCATGTCACATGTATATAATATTCTCGAGTTGTTTTATCAAATGTAACGGTCAAATCTAGTATATGGTACGTATGAAATGTGTATTGTGTGTAAGGTGTGCGTAGGCAAACTTGTAAGATTGTCCTCAAAATATTATCATCTATGAACTGCTATATTGCTTACTTCGTCCATGGTGCCGTTAATTGAGTCAGAGCTGATATTGTACGTAAATGGGATGTGATTAACCAATAATAAAACAAGTAAAATTTTCTAGAAATTAACTAACCTAACTTTGTTGACAAAACATTGACAAAGTTAGTGTGCACTTGATTGTGATGGACGTGGTGTTAGGCGGAACAATGTTTTGGGGAGGTCCACACTTCATAATTGGGGAGTAGATGTCTGATGTCAACCAAAGTGAGGGGCCCCAGCACTAATCATGATCTGGGATTGGCAGGATAGCCACTCCCATTTTGGAGGGAAAAAGTTCCGTCGAAAACAATTCCCCATCATGAACTGACCCACTCTGGGTCAATCATATTTAATGGCCACCAACTCCCAAACCTAATTCAATGCAGCAAAAATCCCCCTCACAGTTAAGCATTCCACAGAGAGGTTGGTACAGCCAACCCATACTACCCACAATTAAAAACATAACCAACCTAGTCACACATAATAATGTCATTGGCTTCAGAGAAAGACACTGACTTGGTCATATATTGCGACTGTGGTTTGGCTACTGACATCATCCCCGCTCAAGGCGACAAATATCGGAAGCACACGGTGTGCCACAAGGTATCAATCCATCCACAACATTCCATACGCTTGTGTCTGTTATTACGTCCACACATGCATTGTCAGTTGTAGTTACATGTGCGTTTTCCATGTGATGTAGAGGAAGTGCAAGCACTTTCAGTGGGTGGATGATCGCCTAACCCGGGCTGACAAGATATCTATTACAAACTTACAAGCGGAGAACCGATCGTTTCGTGCTGATTTGTTGACTGGCATAGCTACTCTCCGTCGATACATAGACGCCGAAATGGGTGTGAAGCTATTCATTAACGACGGCATTAGAGGTTAATTAATGGGCTTGTGTCTATGCGTCACCGTTGTTATCACGTACGTGGTGATATTCACAGGTGTCCTCATATAATCTCATTTCCCGGGTTATGGGCTACACTTTTTTCGGGTTCGTCAGTATATCAACATAAGCCATTGGGGATATGTTCATATAGTTGTACTTCCCGGCTGCATATCCCAGGATGTTTTATGTCACATGCAGGAAGTTTACAGCGCCACTTAAGCACAAACTTCTAGTATGTGACAACTGTTATCCTCAACTTCATCTTTTTGTACATCCACCTTATACAATGGTGTCTATGGGTGGGTATGCAGTACTCCCCCACCTACTATGCTTATGGATAGTTCTATGTAAGCATCTTCCTATATTGTATGTGTACAAGATAGCTTCTCTATTCGATTGCAATGGTGTCTGTGTGGGTATGACAATAATAAGACCATTTTCGTGTAATAAATAAATATCCCACAACATTTTCCAACCATCGTGAAAGAGGTGAAATATGGGCAATACTCCACAAAGTGGTCAACCAACCTTAATGACCAACCTCGGGTGTGCAATTTCAGTAGTTGGATACCTCAACATGTCAGTATCCCACTAAATAAAAGTTACTAAACCAGGATGTTCATGTGTCAATAACAGGGCAATTGAGGTGCTCCACATCAGCATTCGACGCAATGCAGGTCAGTAACCCCGGTTGTGGATATAACCACCTCTACTCATAAACGTCTAACATGTCAGTAACCTGGATAACAATGGAGAGTAACCCAGGTTATGGGAGTAATAACAACAGGATCGTTGTGCATGTAATCAATATCTCACCAAATAGAGGACACTAACCCGAGTTATGGAATTCATAACAACGGGATAATTTACTTGAACCAAATCAATGTCCTAGACAATAAATATCAGCAACCCGGGTTGTGGATATAACCAGTTGTGGTCCACATACATCAAACATGTTAGCAACCCAGATAATAACGGAGATTAACCCGGGTTGTGTATATGATAACAATGGGATCATGGACGTGCACCAGTTCAGTATCCCTGCCAAGTACCCTGACATGGCGTACTCCACCCACAAAAGCAGTACAACTTGCCCTATTTTGCAGCTGGAGTTGTGCATAGGGCACAGGACAATGCAAGGATGTCCTTATCCCCAGATACACAGCTACCAAACCTGGGATCTCCATACGGGTAGATCAAGATATGTTCTGGATAACCCCCACAACACTTTAAGCAGGTGGCAATATGCTCAACCCCCAATGTCACTAACTAATGTAATGTACATAACAAACACAGTAACATACATTACATTGCAATCCCTTATGAAGTGACTTGGATTGGGTAAACAAAAATTCCTCACCAACTATAGTTCAGAAGGTGCTCGTCCGATGCATTTGTGAAAGACGCTGTGAATATCCCAAAACGTTGTGGTAAACAACCAAGGTTACTTATACACAAAATATAGGATACGATGCAATTTCTTATTAACACAACAAAATAAACCGCATATCCTAGGACGTGCATAAGCAGCAACCATGAGTAAATAATGATGTACAATGCAACTTTTGCATCTAGCCCGGTCCTGGGAACTGACTAACCCAGGTTATACATATGCAGATATAATGCAGGTATACAACTGAAACCGGCCAACTCCTATGGGTCACTAACCCACTGATATCAATACATCCACACAACCTAACAAAGTATAACAGTCCACAGCTGAATACAGGAAAGTGACTGATGTGAAAAAATACATAACAAATAATAACAAACCACCAACCAACAACTAAACAATGTCACCAAAGGTACGCCAGACGGACCCACCACCGATGCGTACAGTTGGAACCACTAGGGGGGAGGCAAACCTACAGTACACATGCAACCATTAACGAATTACGTTCCCGACTTTGCATATGTCACAAGATTGGATAAGTGGGAGACGAACCTCGTAGATGTTGTGGGAAATGAGCTACCCGACCTTGGGTAAAGCTAAGCAAGCACTTGTCCCTGTAATACGCCACATAATCTTGGCCGAACTCGAACCCATCTACTTTAAGGGATAACAAGTCCATGAAAGCCATGATGAACACCCCGCAACCATGTCCACTGTCCAAAAAAACAAACAGTAATGTCACTAACACGGGTTAAATAAGATCATGCATACACAGTGTGGTTGTTGTAGGAGATGACTACACATACTTTCTTTGTTCTAGGCATTTGGGTGTGATGACCTCCCACTGGCCTGCATCAGCATATGTGGTGGAGCGCAGAAACGTAAGGACCAAAGTAATCCTTTTCACAAATGCGAACATTGCTAACAACATAAGTGAGGTAGTGCACATGGACCAAACCACGTCAGTTGAAACGAAACACATAGTTAAAGCACCAACCACAACACACATAAAAGACTCACCATGCTACCAAGTAGGTCCCGCTTACTCTTCACCGCTGGACTGGGCAGCGAATCGTACATGAGGAAGGAACGCTCGTGCAAGTCCGCAACAAGCAGTGACCAGTACCTGTTAGTTGTCTCCTGTAGGGGCATGAACACCTACACTCAGTAACAGGTCGTAACATGTTCATTACATAAATCTGTCAATGTGTTTCCAGTGAAAGAAGTTGGTGGTGTCTTACATAGCATATGTCCTGCTAAGGGGTGGCTTTGAAGTTATCCCATATGATGCCGGAGATACGCCCCTTGTTATGCAAGGTCACCTACCAGACGAGCACAGGAGTCAGTGACATTCACTGGAGATATGAACAAGGGTGGTTTTGAGTAGGTGTCCATAGTCATGGCTTCATAAACTCGTGTGGTGCTTCAAAATCACCGACATCCAGCACAAGTTGGGGTAGCTCTGTTGCCGCCTATGCAGGAGCTCGGTGAACAAGTCCATCGCAAGGTTTCCACTACAGTACTTGCTAGACCTGTCCCTGGCTCCCCCCTTTAGAACCACATAGATGAGGCCCCGTAACCAACTTACTGGCATGAGCTTCGGTAGACACTTCGGCATGTCCTCCACCCTGTCTGTCAATGTCAGTGCAGATGTCAAGCGTAAAGTAACACTGTCACGCACTAAAAACTACAACCCTGCCTCCCATGTATTTACCACCGTCTGGCATTTGGGCGTACGCCCTTAAACCTAGTCTTGACCTTGGTCACCAACCCCATCTCCGTTGCTAACAAGAGCGCGAAAATATAACCTGCCAACACCTCATAATACGCAACCATGAGTGACACCTTTCAAGTACACAGACAGCGAATAACATGCTGGCGAAGTTCATTAATACCTGTTTCATCAACTTTATCTTGTTCAACTCCTCCACACTGGGGCCGATGCCTGAACGTTCCACTAAATCTGTGTTCATGAAAGCCCTAACGGTGTGTAGCAGCATCTCCTCCTCCCTAGGGCGCAGCACAGGTATCACCTACAATGTTGTCAAACTTAGATCATAATAACGGAAATAAAATTTTACAATTATTCTGCCCCCGATCATTCACTTCAACCAATCACTACTGGGAACATTTTTCGTACCTCGGACTCTTTGATTCCTTCTACCAGTTGGAACGCATCATACCTTTCCCCGTGGTCGACGCTATCTCAACTTACCAACCGAGGGAACCTGCACTTGTCATGCTGTGCAAACCTTATTGTGCGCTTGTCGAATCACACCTGCACAAAAAATGGTAAAACATGAGAAACAAAACCAAATTTCAGCTATTTACTTAATGTACTACCGTCACCCTAATGAACTTGGACCTGAATAAGCAGGGAGAATCCATTCATTTGCACATCAGAAACAGGCCCTTCCAGCGTCCATCGCATCTCTTCTATAGTTTCGATGAGGATGCGCTACACTGCTTTAGCCCACGCATATTCGCCCAGTCCGCGACATCCTCTATGTACTTCTGTACATACCGTGTAGCTCCGTAAGGGGTTCTTGGGAACATAACCCAACTCATCACCCTCCAAGCATACAGACTTAGCCACAGCCCTAGCTTCTCTGGCTCTTTGTTCGCGTCCAACAGTTTCTTCATCACCATTATGTAGTTCCTGAACACTGGCCTCTTCCTCCCATTCTCGATCTTCAGGTTGTCAATCTTCTTTGTCACATACTGTGCCATGCACAGGCGTGCCATCGTCGCTAGTTCAGTTGTAGACAAATCATCCTCACCGAACTCCACTATCTTGCCAGTCACAAGTAAACCTGTGAACAGGGCGACGTCATAAACCGAGAAGGGCACAAGCCTCCCAGCAAGCCTGAAGGCTTTCCTCTGCGGCATCCACTCCTTCACCAGTGACGCCGTAAACTCCGGCTACATGGAAAAAGGATAATACTCTAGTATTGGCTTCAATATCGTCCCCTGAATTGCTTCGTTCTGGTGTGGCTCCAGCGTCTTGTTGACCTTCTATATCTTCTCCAGCATGCACCTCCCCCTTACACTAATTGGAACTACGCCCCTAAACCCCTTCCCTCCTTATCAAACATAAACCCATCTCCAGTTGCCTTTTGCCTCCGCCACCTACCCTCCATTGTGGGTGCCGTCCTCCTCTTCCGACTTTTCCCCTTCCCGCTACCCTCAGTACTATCAGCATATACCTCTTTTGCGTCATCACCCTCGCTACTCGAGGCTTCAACAGCTTCACAACTCTCATCCACCATGGTGATGTATGTCTCAAGAGAGGAAGGAACCCAAGCTAACACACATCAAAGGGGACCAAAAACACAAGGGTATGCTATGGCCAAAGGTGGCGTGGTCGTGCCTATGAGCACGGGTAGGCCGTGCTAATGTTCTGATCGGCCGTGACTGAAATTGCTTCCCTCCTTAGCCCGGTTGTGAGTACTTTGAGATGGATATGTTTGCTAGGCCTTTTGGAGTGATTTAGGCCGTGGATATGGATGGAATAGGGATTATGAGGGATGTAAGAGTGAGGGGATTTGAAGGAGTTTCAAAGTGAGAGATTATTAACTTATAAACTCAAGCTAATAATCTTACCTTAACCCACCCTTAATTCGGTTGTTGTAAGCAAAAGTAGGATAGACTAAACTCAATGAATGGATACAGAAACACTACCAATCTTGAGTCTAGGGCCCTTAATCTTGATTAAGATACAGATTTCACAACTTAATGAAGGTTAAGACTTGACTTGAACACGACCTTAATTGGCCTAATTAAGGATAAGCAAGCAAGATTTGAGAGAGAAAGCTACAAGCCTTCAAACTGATTTTTCATATAACAAAGCTGAATGTTTCCCTAAGGGCCATGCCTTCCCCTTTATATACATGCCTAATCAAGCACACAACCAAGCTAGCACCTCACTAACCTTTCCATCCTAAGGAGGAAAGGTGTTACTTAGCTAATCACACCCGGTTTAGAGTAAACCGGTTACAACATTGATTTACCTAGCTTAATTACATTCTTTAACAATAAAGTAAGCAAGACAAATGATGTTTACAATGTACTTAGCTTAAAGATAAGCTTAAACAACCAAGAACTCAGCTCTCTTGCAAGTGGATAGCCGTAAAGTGAAGGTTACTTTTCGGCTAGCCAATGAGAAGCAAGGAACATCTTCTTTTGCAGCTCTTCTCTCATTGATCGACCTTCTCAAGGTTGCAGCCCACCATCGATGCCTTGGGACGTGTGCCAAGCCTTGAGGAGTGTGCTAAATCTGCTGAGTTGAAGGAAACCCACCGGTGAAGGTAAAAATAAACCGGGATAGCAAACCGGGTTCAAGGATAGTTTTTTAGCCGGTTTTGTGACTAAGTTTAACCATCATAAAAGAGAATTTGACTCTGGTTTTAGACCATGGGGGGAAATTTTAGGATGTGTATAAACCCCCTCAACCAAGAAATTAAGGTTAAACAAAGTCTAAGTGGGTAATCAAACTTAAAGAT
>NCQV01081005.1:0-14216 GCA_002740545.1 Lophocereus schottii
TTGAAAGCTAACATCCTGAGGATTCCAAAAATGCGAAAAGATTGGCCTTAAGCCACAATTTAGCTTAAGAAACCAGATGCACAAAACCGGGCTTATGCTGGCTGATTAACCCGTTTGTGCTTGTTTCAACTTCTTGCCAAAGGTGAGCCATCTTCTTGGTTTGGGACCTTGTTCTTGGGCGATTTGGACTTGTTACATCTTGATCAAGGTCTTGGCTAGGTAGGACTCCATCACCATGTGATACCTAACATATTCATAGTTTATGTTACATAAGGTCAAAGTAAGGGCTAATTCTCAAATGTACTGAATACTATATAACATGAAAAGTGACATTGAAATTCTCTGTGCTTATTTGTAATCAGAGTATTTGTCTGTTTATACAGACAATCTGATCATAATATGTATTCTTTTTGGCTTTCTCTATGGAATATATCTGTCACTGTACCAGCATGTTCTCCAAATCCATTGTCCTTCGGTAACGTAGCAATGAAATTAGATACGTGTCACTCAGAAATGATCACTTAAATTGGCGGCTGGATATCAGAAATCTGGATGTGATACTAGCTGTCTTTCATGCAGATGTGCAAGGATGATTAGAACAGCAGATTATATGCTTACGTGACACTCGTAACATCCCAGGACATATCTCTGCTATCATCAGCCTGTCAGTGTATGCATGTGAGGTACTCATATCTGTGCCTCTAGTTTCATTCAATATGTTGAGGGTACAATGGGTGCTTTATGACTTTATTTTCAGTGTCCATTGTCAATAAAAATTGGATTTACAGGTGTTGTGGATGGTTATTAAAGCAAGCTGATCGTTCCGTTCCCCCTGCCCCTCTTCTGTTTGAGGGTCTTAAACATAACCGCCAAGCTTTGTGAATGAAAGGGAAGGAAGTTAAGGTTCACATGCATAGGTGGATCAATTACTGAAACCTTTTTTTTTTTTCCGTGAGTTTGCACTGTTTGATGTCATGAATGGAGTTATCATAAGGACCAATGGCAAAAGATAAATTTTACTGAAGCAATGTCACCTGCTCAGCTGATAAAGGTATTGGGGGAACCATAGAATTAATCGCCTTACAAATAAAAAAACACAATGAAACATTAAGGTAAAGGCAGGTGTAAGGTCTTTGCAAGACATTTTGATGGATGGGTGAGGCAATTTATAGTGCTGGTCATAGCTTAAAGGAAGATACTGTAAGTTAGATTGTCAGCGGAAGAGGAGGAGCATCATTCTTTTGGTTTAAAGGCAAGTTGGCTTTGGTCGTCTCCTTTTCTGGGAAGGACAATCCAGCTGGCAAACATTAGGCAATGGACTTTGATCAAATCAAGCCCTAAAGTTGTCATTTTCGTATAATCCAACTGCTGCCTAATCGCATAGCATTTTGTTTGTCCCTAATTGTGGTGATAAAACACACTTATGTGCTTAGTTAAAAAAGTTCGTGTGGTACGCCTCGGCATGAGGCTACCAGGTCAGCACGTCGGAGGGGATGAGGTGCTTTTTAAAACTTGAATCTGCCGAATCTGCGTCTTAGTTAATCTGTTTAGTTATCTTTTCTAATAATTTATTTTTTTTTGTGTGTTTCAATTGTCGAACAGGTTATATTTCTGGAGCTAACATCTCTTAGGAAAACAAAGATGGAGATTTTTTTTATATATTCTTGGTTGATAGGCATGTTTTCAAAATATAGTTTTAGGTGGTATATAGAGCAATAAAATGTTCAATCAGCTACTAACAACCAAAAAAAAATTAGCAGGACGGATTCAAAACATTGCAAGAATATTTAGTTTTTATTACCTTAGTCTTTGTTGTTGTGTCTACAATTAATTTTTTTCAGGTACTAATGTGTAATTTATTTACTCGATGTTTAATCTATTTTAATTTGTTGGGTTGTTAATTTTATTCATTTATGTAGGGTGATGCGCGCTGGTAATTAGGATAAAACTTGTTAATTAAAAAAAGAACAATAGTATACAATTGTTCTGTTTTTAACTTAATAAGTTTTATATTAATTACCAGCATTATTTTTTAAAAAACTTTTAAGTGTTGGGAAAATTATGACTTCTTGCATCTTTGAGAGTGGGTATAGCGTAAATTGGTCATACATAAATTGTGGGTAATTAGTACTTACTCCGCATTTATAAGCATGGGAAATATAGCTTTACTAGCATTTTTATGAAGTGTGGAGAATGCTTCCAGACATTTAACTTCCCCATATTTGGCTTAAGTGTGGGCAACTGTTATTTCTGCACTTATAAGTGTAGTTACTAGCAAAATTAAATGTGGAGGGAAGTAACCTTTTTTTGTAGTGGCATCAGGTATGCTACTCGTAATGTTATGCGAAAGAATAAGAGTTTGTACTAATGGTAAGTGCTATAAGTGCTGTAAAATTGGGAGAAATAGTGGCACTGGGGCCCTTGACCTATAAATTAATAACGATGATGTTTCTTAGAACATGTAATCCACATCTAATTATCATATGGATAATTGCCTTTTCAATTTGCAGCTCGGTGCCCAAATGACTCCAGAACTTATGTCAGAGCATTCACACAACTATCACAAACCACATTGGCTGAGATAAGCAAAAACTACTCTTCCCAATCTGTAAATTAGCAGATGCAGTAGATGGTGCTGGATCCTCATTCCAAGCTCACACACTTTTCTACCATTTGGTTCGAAGATGCAAGATCAATTAGTTTTCCCCTCTATTTTAAGCTAACATTTTATGTATTTGAACATCAAATTTAAGAATAACTCTTAGTTTTCAGAATTGTTTTCTAGAGTTAGGACTCTTTTGGTATCATATAGTTGCGCTTTGTAGCGAATATTTGCAAACTACTGGTTTTCGATTCAATAGATATATAATTGGCACTATTGACATTTCCTTGAGTTATTTAATCCATTATATTATTACATTGATTACACAATTGACGTTAGCTTTACAGAATTATTAACGACAAAAATAATTGGCCGTTATTACATCAAGTAATTGTGATTCTCAACAACAAAAAATTTTGTCACAAAATTTTAATTAAACATTAGCAACGAACGAAAATTGTCATTGATGATAACAATCGTAAATTTTTTATTTCAAATTTTATTAAAAAACAATGAACAATTTGGTCGTTACTATTATTTTGTTCGTCGTTGATTAGTTAACTAATAATGACAATATCATTTTTTATCGTCGTTTGAATAACAACAAAAATTGTCATATCGTCCTTAAAACTATTAATGACGGGACTAATAACGACAAACGACGACCAAGATTTTTTCGGGTCACTTAGGCCTTTAACAATAGAAAATTATGCTATTAACGACCAACTTGTTTGTCGTCAGAAACCTGTTTTCTAGTAGTGTTTCTTTCTCTCTCTTAGAGAATGGTGATTGTGAGTGCTTAGGCTTTTTAAGATTGAATGGTGGGTTAATAAGTCCAGATAGTGGCTTAGCCTTTATCCTATACATGTCTTCTTTTGATTGTTATTACTTTCAGTCTTTCTAAAATCAAAATCCACACAATTTATTTGCTTTGGGCTGCATCATTGCTTGCAGTTACAATCGAGTTCATCAACGTGTTCTTTCAATGGGTTGTTGTTCATCCTCATCATCTTTGAAATCATCATCACGATCAAAGCCTTTATTTGCCCAATGGGTATCATCCCATGGATCATTTTCTATAGCGAAAAAAGTTCCTTCATTGGGGTAAGCATCCAAACTTTCATTTAGTCAACAAAGATCCTAAAAATAGTTTTAACAAAATTCATAAACCCAACACAACCTAAACTCCACAAAAAAAAAACCCTTCACAGAAAATGACACAACACCATCAGCTAGAGCTAATCGAGAGCTGCTTATGGCCACCTCCATGGATTGAGGTAGATAGTCTCTATGACCCCTTCCCCTCCATGACCCCTCTATGGTCACCCCCACGCTCTATGGTTCCCTTGTCTCATTTCTATACATTCATTCTAACACCAACAAAGCTAATGAAAGAGGCCCTTCTCATTCTAGGGGCATTCCTCTTGATTAAGCCCACGAGATGAAGATAGATGAGGCCGTCCTCGAACTCCAAGAGTAGGTGGGAATGCTCTTAAGAAAGGTTGAGTAAGTGACAGGTTATGTTCCCACCCTTAACTGCCTACTCATCCTCTTATGAAGATTATGATGATGAGGATAGAGGAGTTATGAGGAGACGACATCCAAGGTATAATGTTAGAGAGCACCAAAATTTGATGGAAACCTCAATCCTAAAAACTACCTTGATTAGGTTCAATATGTGGAGAGGATCTTTGAGCTTGAAGAGTATAATGATGAAAATTCTTTTAAATTGGCCATGCTTAAAATAAAAGGGTGTGTATCATAATGGTGTGAGCATTTGAAGAAGAATAGAGCAAGGGAAGCCAAGTCAGAGACCAAGACATGGTCGAAGCTCAAGAATTACATAGACAAAAGGTTGTTACCATCCTCATACAAACAAAATCTTTACCTCAAAATCACTTCTCTTAGGAAGAATAAGTTGAGGTGGAAGAGCATGTTAGGTAGTTTACAAACTGTCCAAGCATAAAATTACTAGATTCATTAGAGGATTGTCACCTGATATTGTCAATAAGGTAGGCCTCTAATCTTATCTTTACTTGATGATGTGTGAAATCTTGTAATCAAAGTTGAGAAACAAGTTAAGGGTAGGAAATACTTTCATACCTTCTTTATTGAAAGCCCCTCTACTCGCATTAAAGTTAAAACCCCACCCTCACAAGTTAAAGCTCTTGGCAAGGCCAAGAGAATCACTAGTAAACACCGCAATAAATTGGAAAGGAATAAATATTTTAAGTGCCATGGTTTTGGGTATTTTCAAGTTAATTGTCCCAATTGAAAGGCCTTACTAATAGGAAGATAGAATGAATTTGAGCCATTAAGGAAGAATCTAGTGAAGAAGAGGAAGGGGATGGTATTGTTGATTAGGACATCTCTACATGTCATAACGGCTCCTTATGAAGATAAAGAAAGGGAATAAATCTTTAATTTAACATACACCATTGAAGGCAAGGTTTGGTGCATAATCATAGATGGCGGTAGTTGTACTAATATAGCCTCTAACACAAATTGGCAAACTTTAGATCCCTACTAAGGAGCATCTACTCCATAATACCTTCAAGGTTAGAGACAAGCAATGAGGTAACTGCTTCAAAACAAGCACCCGTTTCCTTCTCTATCAGTCCTTAAAATGGTGAAGTTTTATGTGATAGTCCTCCCTATGGATGCATGTCACCTATTACTGGGTAGGCCTTAGTTGTGATAGCCATGCGATTTATGCTGGGTGTGCTAACACTTATTCACTCAAACACAATGGGTGTAGCCTTAAATTGACCCCTTCACCTCTTCCTAAACCTTATAAAATCAAGTCGGGAAGGGTTGTGAGAAAATCCTTTGCAAGAGTGAAACACGGGATGAGTGTGGCACTAGTAAGTGCAAGCCTCAAAATTTCCTGACCATTGTTTAAGCCAAGCACAAGTGAAAACGTGAACCCTTTATACCCTATGACTCCAATACCCTCTCTCGCTAGTGGCGATGACTTCCTATATGGAATCACAATTGAAAACCGTTTTCCAAGCCAACCATCTGTGAGACTACAATTAAGTGAACTTGGTCAGTCCATGAGTGGTGTCTCTCTTGAAGCTACTTGACTTATCTTGTGAAGAATACATCAAGACTTGCAAGAGGGAAAATCCTTCTCAATAGGGGGTCCTTGATGAAGAGCAAGACATCGGTACCAAGGTTCGGTTCAAAGCAAGGGACTCCGTTCATTACTCAAGGAAATGGGGCATTAGGAGAAGATCCTCCTCTGTCTATACCAACTTAAGGGCCTTGAATGAGGGTTTAACTATGTTTAGGTGGGTGGAAAGACACTTGGTAGCATAAGGAGTCTACGTAATAATCCTTTGAAGCAACTTCTTATTATTTTCCAAGTTTCATTTAGGATTTTCACTTTATACTCCAGTTCAGTTTTGAGTTCACACATAAACACTAATTTTTCCAAATTATACATTGATAGATAGCCTTGTATGCTTGTTTTTACAAGCTATAAATCACTTTCAAATTCCAAGTATCAGTGGATTATGAAGCTTAAACCAGACGAGGCTTGTTGTAGGTTTAAGTATGCACGATTTTAATTAGGATCTTAGTTAGACCAATAAATGGATTATTTAGGGGTCAAGATTTCATGGGAAGTTGGTGGCCAACTCCACCAAATTCACCCTCAAATATCTTCCCAAATTCCTCTATTTCGAATGCTAGATGATGCTACTAAGCAAGTATAAGTACAACAAACTGAACAACTAGGTAGAATTTCATTAGTCACAAAGCTTGGAGAGGAGGGAACCCTATAATATAATGGCTTGATTCCTTGTATATTTTTCATATTTGCATTATTCAATGAAAAAGGTGATTGCTTGTCATCTCTCCACAAAAATCTCATTTTTCCTATCTGTCCTAGAGAATAGTGATTGTGAGTCTTCCCTTTATTTCAATCTTTGGCGCTTAGGCTTTATAAGATTGATTGGAGTGTTGCTTTAGCCTTCATCATAAATATATCATTTTTTGATTGCTATTGGCTTTGGTCTTTCTAAAAATCAAAATCCATGAACTTCATTTGCTTTGGGTTTGATCCTTGCTTAGAGTCACAATCTAGTTCATCAAGGTGTTCTACTTGTGAGTTGTTGTTCATCCTTATTTTTGGAATTCGCTTCAAGATCAATTCCTTTGTTTCGCTCAATGGTATCCCCTCATGGGTATCAAAGAAAAAATTTCCTTCATTTGGGTAAGTATCAAAACCTTTCATCTTAATAGTTGATTTGATTCTTCCATTTCTTTACTATTTTCACTTGTAGACCTTCTTTAAATCTCCTTATTTATCCCCAAGGAACCCCAAAAATAGCCATGACACAATCTCTAACTCAAACACAGTCCTAAACTACACAAAAAAAGAAATCCTCCATAAAACATTGTATAGCAGCGTCAGCCAGTGTTAACCATGAATTGTTTGTGGCAACCTCCATAGATTATGGATGACTGCTCCCTTGATCCCTCAACTTTTAGAGCTGACCACGATCCCTCTGTGATCACCCCTACATTTTGTGGCTCCCTCGTCTTATTCTAAACCTTTATTCTTTACACAAACATAGCCAACGAAGAAGGCACTTCTCATTCTAAGGGCATTCCTCTTGAGCAAGCCCATAGGATGAAGAGAAATAAGTCCATGCTTGAACTGTAAGAGAAAGTGAGAAGGCCTATATTGGAGCTTGAGTAAGTGAGATGATCTATTCCCACTAGGCAATGAGGCCACTGTAGCCTGGAGTTTGATGTTAGCATCATTGATATTGCGTACTCATCCTGTCATAAAGATTATAGTGATGAGGATAGAGCATTTACCAGGAGAAGACATCCAAGGGATGATGTTAGAGATCTCAAGATTTAGGCACTGAAATTTGATGGAAGCCTCAATCCGAAAATCACCATGACTTAGTTCAATGTATGGAGAGGATAAATGAGCTTAAGAAGTATAATGATGAAAAGTCTTTTAAATTGATTATTTTTAAGATGAAAGGGTATGCATCCTTGTGGTATAAGAATTTGAAGAAGAATATAGCGAGGGAGCTAAATCCCAGGTCAAGATGTGGTCCAACCTCAAGAAACACATGGAAAAGAGGTTCTTTCCACCCTTATATGAACAAAGTCTTTATCTTAAAATCACTTCTCTTAGCTAAGGAAATCTTAAGGTGGAAGAGTGTATTAGGGAGTTTAACAACTCCAAATGAGGGTTGGATTGGATGAGAGTTTGAGCTTAAAGTTACTACATTCATCACATGATTATCACCTAATATTGCCAATAGGTATATCTCCAACCTTATATTTCCTTTGATGACATATGCAATATTGCAATCAAAGTTGAGAAAGAATTCAGGGTAGGAATGCTTTCACACCTAACAAATTAGAAGGGAAGAAATGTTTTTTTTTTTTTTTTTGGGTGCCATAGCTTTGCTCATTTTTCAACTTATTGTCCCAGTAGAAGGGTCCTTACCATTAGGGAGGCAGAGTGGGTTTGAGTCATTAAAGAAGAATCCAGTGAAGAAGAGGAAGGAATATTGTGCTATTATTCTGGATGTGGGAGAATCATTATTGATTAAGAGGTCTCTATATATCTTAGAAGGTTCCTATGCAGATAGCCAAAGGGAATATATCTTTAATTCAAGATGCACTCAAGGTATGTGGCTTAATCATAGATGGTGGTAGTTGTACCAATGTACCCTCTGAGACATTCATTAACAGACCTCAAATGACCACTAAGGAGCATCCTACTTCATACACCCTTCAATGGTCAGAGCCACGCAATGAGGTAACTGCTTCAAAACAAGCTCTCATTTTATACTTCATTGGTCCTTATAAAGGTGAAGTTTCATATCTTCCCTATGGATGCATGTCACTTGTTACTTGGTAGACCTAGTTGTATAATAACCATGTGATTTATGATAGGGATGCTAACACCTATTCACTCAAGCACAATGGGTACAGTCTTGTAATGAACATTTGCCTTTGCCCAAACCTCAAAAAAGTCAAGCTAGGGAAGTGAAGTGAGAAAACCCTTTATAAGACTGAAACATGAGATGAGTGTTTCATTAGTAAGAGCAAGTCTCATATTGCTTACTAATGGTTACGCGAACACAAGTGAGGAAGTGAACTCATTATACCCTATGACTCTAATACCCTCTCATGCTAGTGGTGATGAGTTCATGCCTCACCTCATTATTGGAAACCCTTTTCCAAGTCGATCTTCTTTAGGAGTAGAGTCAAGGGGACTTGGTCAATCTATAAGTAGTATCCTTCTTGAACCTAATAGACTTGACTGGTCGTATAATGAATACATCAATATTTTTAACAACTGCATGGAAGCTAAAGAGTTGAAGGCAAATGTTTCTCAAGAGGGGTTGCTTGATGCAGAGAAAACCACTAAGACCAACGTTCTCCAACATGCCTTGGAAAGCCTGTGGACAACTTGGGCAAATTCACCCTTGAATATCTCCCCTAATTTCCTCCATTTTGGCAGGTGGAGGATGGCACCAAGCAAGCACAAGTGTAGCAAATTCTTGTATTGCATTTTATCTAGTGGTTCCCTTTTTCTTTGTTATAATTGTACAACTAGCTAGAATTCCATTAGTTGTTTTCTTAGTAACTCTATTCAATGATACAAAGCTTAGAGAGAAGGGCATCCTAGTACATAATGTCTTGATTCCTTGCATTATTTTCAGATTTCAATTATTCTATAAAAAAGCTTGTTACTTGTTATCTCTCGACAAAAATCTCATTTTATTTCTTTGTATTGGAGAGTTGATTGTGAGTCTTCGCTTTATTTCAATCTATGGTGCCTTGTTTTTATAAGATTGAATATTAGGTAGATTTGTCTAGGTGATGGCTTAGCCTCCGTCCTAGACATATTTTCTTTTGATTATTGTTGTTTGTAGTCTTTCTAAAATTCAAAATCCATAAAATGTATTTTCTTTGCGTTTGATCCTTGCTTATAGTTAAAATATAGTTCATTAATGTATTTTTCTTGTGTGGTGTTGTTCATCCTCCTCACTTTGTGAATCATCATGAAGATCAAAGCCTTTTACATGGACAAAAGGTATCCTCTCATTCATCTGAAAAGCACTTTACCAAACTCCCTTGTGTACACTTTCTTAGTAAGTTCGCCTCTTAGCTTACTTAACTTCTATTAGTCTAAGTTAAGCATTGTGTAAGGCTTATTAGCATACTCGGAATAGTTTCGAATGTAGTTTGCTAGTGCCACAGGGATGTTGAGTTTCAACAAAGAATCACCCGATGGTGATTGGTATCCAAAGGGTT
Organism: Lophocereus schottii; assembly: GCA_002740545.1. Taxonomy (NCBI): domain Eukaryota; kingdom Viridiplantae; phylum Streptophyta; class Magnoliopsida; order Caryophyllales; family Cactaceae; genus Lophocereus; species Lophocereus schottii. The sequence continues at coordinate 9,902 of NCQV01081005.1, forward strand.
CCAGAGAATTCCATAAGGTTCGAAATGTTCTAGAAGTTTCAAGCAACTTAATCCATGACACTTGGTATAAATCCCACTTATATAAACTTTTTATGCCTTAAAACCAGAAAAAATATTTTCGACACTACTATTAATAGTCGATGAGGTATCCATAATGAATCTATGTGAAGGCAAGACATGTCATCCCCCTCCCCTCCCCTCCCACCCCCCAAAAAAGAAATTAAATATAGAAAATCATGTGTTTCATAAAGAAATGTTATAGGCGGTTAAGTTGGCAGGTGTGCTTTATTTCTCGTGGGAAGTCGATCAATACCTAACTAGTTGAGTTTTAATAATATGCATAACCCTCTTGCTTGCCTTCCTCTTTCTTTACTTTTTTTTGGAGCTTGGTATTAAAATTATGTTGAATTAGTTTCGATAATGCTCTCTTTTTTATCTTTTATTTTTCTACCCTTTCCTTTTCTTTTTTAAGTGTTTCCTCTATATATTATAACACTTGTTATTCTCCCTTTTGCTCTAGGGAAAATTTCAAAGTTTGAAATTCAATAACAGATGGGAAACCAAATCAAATATGTCTAGTATTACTAGCTGTCATGTTATCAATAGACTAAGTTTAAATATCTTAATTGTTTGTATATTCTTGTTTTTTTATAAAATTTGTAGTATGCAATGAATGATTGCCAAAAGAACAAATTTGAGTCATTCGACACATAGTGCTTAATGCTTATTGGTAAAAGAAAATACTTAAGAAAAATTCTACTTTTTAAGGGGTACGTTTCAACGTGCACTTATATGAAATGAAGAAAAAGGAGATTGTAAATGTGCTCATAAAATCTTTATGTCTTAGGTCTTGAATTTATATAATATATCATAAATTTCAAACATTTTGCATTTTTCTATAAAGACTTTGAATTATTTTGAGCCCCCTCGATTCAACTCTTGGCTTTGTTCATGTGAGGTATTTAAAATTACATTATTGTTTCTCACATCCTTTATATGTCTTCTATTCCCTCCGTTCTCAAAGACTTTCTCAAACATGAAAAAACTTTTAAAAAAACAAAAAAGGGCCATAATTTACGACTCTAATATTCCAGTTTAAATGCTATTTTCATTACTCAAAAAAAAAGAGTGAAATATAAAGATAATCTCACACAGCTTTCTCTCTTTGGCTAGAGAGCTTATCTTTCCAATCAATGGGGAAGGTGAAGAGTAGAAGGCCATGGAAGACCTCTATTAGGTTCGATTCAAATGAGTAGAAATCTAATCCAAAGAGTATAAATTTCTATCCAACGATGACAAATGCTAGCTATCCATCTCTGACAAGTTTGATTGAATATGAGGGTAATTGAATAATGACAATTGAGACAAGATCTAATCCATTGTCATCACGGGTGGATTGGTGTGAGAAGGAGAAGGAACTACCCAAAAATGGCAAAGAACTTGCAGATAACACTTACACCACCAGTGTGGCAATTCAATATTATACTTTTATCGTGAAAAATGAAGATGGAAAGGAAGTTAGCCATTATCTGGTGATGTGTCCTTGGTGCTAGCCCCCCCTATTATGGTGGGTTTCTCAGAAAGGATTTAGGCAGATTATAGGGTTGAACAAGTATTTGCATTGTTGATGGAATGTTTACAGTTTCATTAGAAACAATTTAGGATAGGGATGCTGTGTTTAGTATGAGGATGTTCTTTTTTGATAAGAAATCTTTATTTATGAAGCCACGGAGTCAAGACATGGTTATAGATAGAGATACAATTATTGGCTCATTTGGTTTCATATAATCAAAGTAGTAATGCAATCAAAATGGTGATTATGATTCCATTACTATATTTGGTTACTATTAAGGGATGCAATCAAGATTGCATTGTAATCACATTTACCTCAATCTATACAAATAGAATTACTTTGCTTTTTCTAAACTATTGTGATTACATACCTATAAATCAAAGTCTACCTAACCATAAACTATTATATTTGGAGATTTTCTCTATCTTGCCTCCTTTGTCTCTCCTCTGCTTCCCATCTCTTAGTACACCACCACATTTTTAATGGTTTGAAGCCCCCTCACCCCTTTATCCTTCCTCTCTATATTAGATAAAGTTTAACCCAGATCATGATCATATTATTGTAACTGTATTTTTTTTTTTTTTACGTTCTAGACATCATTTCTGTCATCATCATCATCGTCGTCGTCGTCATCATCTTCTTCTTCTCTCTCTACTTGCTAAACTTGAACAATAGTACATTATTGTAAATTAGACGAAATGGAGTGAAGTTAATCTCATGTGAAGCGTGATAATTATGATAATAATATATTGAATGATAATTATCAAAAAAGCTAGAAATCATTAAAGAAAATAAAATGTGAATTAAATTGTGAATACTTCATGCCACGTGTAAAATGAAGTGTTGTTTGTAAATGAATTCATCCCATTACAATGGTAAAAACTTTGTAACCAAACATTGTAATGTAATTATTATTCCATTTCATTACATTGAAAATTATATTATATACTTGATTCCATTACATACTGATTATATTGCTTCCAATCAAACGCTATATAAGAGTATACCTCTTTAGGTTCAATTACCTAGGATAGACTTTAAGTATTAGAGTGCCCCTAGCTTGAGTAAGTTAAGGAGTCTAATTGGGATACCGTTAAAGCTCCGTTTGGTCTTTAGGAAATTTGGCGGGAAAAAAAGTTGAAAGAAAAAAATTTAAAGGAAAAAAAGTAGAAAGAAATTGAGTGTTTTTCCTCTTCTTTGGATTGAGAAAAAAATACAAGAATTTGGATGAGAAATTTGAATATTGATGAATTACTTGAATCATGTTGATATCAACTAAATAGTTCAAGGTTGGAGAAGGTTGAGAATTTTTTCCAAACTTTCCTCACCATTTTATGAGCAAAATTTGATCACTTATTTCCAACAATTTTTCCACCTTATTTTCCTTCATATTTTTTTTCTTTGTGATTTTTTCTAAACCAAATACAAGATAAAAAGTTGATTTCCCAAGTTTTTTCTTACTACCAAATTTTTCAAGGTCAAAATGGAGTCTAAGTGCTCAAAAACAGACAATGGAAAAATCAATATTGGGACACGTTATTATATTCAATTCATGTTTGAGAAGGGAGCTTTGCACAATTAAAAGGTAGATACGAATAGAGACATATTTCTTGTGCTCACGTTTGAATGTATGGACATAGCAAGGACAATTGCAGCAAGAAGGATAGGAGTAAACATGTATCGCTATCGAATAAAGGAGTTAATACAAACACTACATTTGTCAAAACTTTACCTACACTAAATCAAGGCAGGAATGCATCTCTGGTTGATGATGAAGGCTTCCGAATCCATCAGGCCAAAAATACGATCCGTGATGACTATTGATATCACATGACTATACAACCTCCTTTCCATGTTCTAGCGCAAATGGAGGAGCAAAAGGAGTTGTGAGCGCTGTACTTCTTTATGAATATTTCAACTTAAAATATTAGAGGGACGAAAAAGCCCTCAAAACCTTATGAAATTCGAAGCTTCATGGATATGAATAAAGTTAGCCTGTTGACTTCAATAGAAACAAAAGTTGGAGCTAGTTCTTATGATTAAGTTCATGCCAATTTTAAAGGTGTGGTTCATATAACAATAACAACCATAATCATAGGGGCATAATTTGGGTAGTATGGCATCCAATAGTGTATTAATTCCACTAATCAACTAGCAAATTGTGGGGTTGCTCAACTAGAGGCCAATCAACAATTTTATGTTACCTTTGTGTGTAGGAGGAATGATGTTATGTCTAGAATGTAACATTGGAATAAATTGTCCCTTTAGTTTTTTATCTTTCGTGGATTGTTATGGGAGATCTAAATGATACCTTAAATGAGGAAGACATAATTGGTGTTCATAGAGCTGCTATGCCTGAGATTGAGGTCTCTAGGAACTGTATCATTAATTGTGAATTAGAAGAGCTACATCTGGTTGTTATTTCTACACATGATCAAATAGACATCAAGAACGGAATAAAGTCTTCTCTAAGTCTAATAGAGTATGCATTCAACAAAATTAGACACTTAATTAGGCAAATATATAGGCTGCAGTTCTATATGAGGGAGTATTTGATGATTCCCTTATTCTGAGATCTTTTAATAAAAATGAAGGTAGGAAGAAGACATTAATTAAATTTTGTGAAATGTAGAGGCATTGACCACAGTTCAAGGAAGTTCTTCAGGATTATTGGAGTGTAAATAAAAGGGGGTGTCACATGTTTTAATTAGTTGATTTAGAAGCTTAAGGAATTCAATAAAA
>NCQV01081012.1:1700-11857 GCA_002740545.1 Lophocereus schottii
GATAGTTAGAAGGTCTCTTGAGAATAGTGTTACTCTTTGGAAAGATTTTTTGTTGACATGGTTTACTTTTGTCGCTGTGATTATCGTCTAATCAATGGACGAAGGAAGAAATAAAAATAAAAATTAACACACTATTTGAAATGGCCACAGAGCTTATCAATCTGTAATGATGTGTGAATATGTGAAACAAAATTAAGGTGAGACTGGTTGCCCTTTTTCTCTTTTGGCCCTTCTTCCTCTGTTTCACCATCCATGATTAGCTTCCCCTTATGATTATGCATGGACCAAAAGAAGCTGAGACATGACTTTGTGTTATGCACTTTCTGCATGGCCTGCTTCTACTAGTTTTGACTATTAGACTGGATATTTTCTTGTGAGGGTTGGTTGTGATGCGTTCCTGTATCTTCAGATGAAGCTGACCGCATCAACCCTTACCACTTTCTATTCTTAAAAAGCTAGGTCATTCATTCATTGGACGGGCATACTTGAAGCTGCAAGGAATGGTGTTTGAGCCCTGAGCATCTTGTTACCTTTTGTTTGCATCATGGGGGGATGCATTCGTGGACACCCTACTCTCAAAAAAAATTCTAATGAGTTGTTTTAAATGGAGTTAAATTGGTATATGTGAATACTATTAAATTAGGTCCAAAAAGTTACAAACACTCTTTAAATATATCTAACCCACATATTGACATTTTTAATCTCTTTAAATATCAAAAGTACAGTTATAAAGTTGGAACCTGATAGAAAAGTAAAATTAAATTAAATATACCTAAACCCAAATTTTTCTCTCTCTTCCCGTATCTTATCTAGAGGTTAGACTTTTAATTTAATCTAATTTTAATTTCTTTAATTTTTCTTTATTGTTATTTTTTATTTTCGGCTATTTAGTTGCAATTTGTTCTTGGGGCAGACTTTTTTTAAAGCTTGATACTACTAATTGATTTGAACTTGATGCTATTTTTTATCTTTTTGGTGTGATTAATTGGTCTAGATTGCCTTTTATAGTTATATGTCATGTTTGACATGTTTGCTTCATGTTTAATTTTTATTTTTTTTGGTTCTATTGCTTTGTGCTGATAATATGTCCTCTGTAACAAACGGTTTTAGTAAATGCTATGTAATTGTAACATTTTGCGTTTTCGGCACAATCTGTTTATCAAATTCAAAATATGAAAAACCATAAAAGCAAACGTAGAGGTACCATAATTTTTTTTTCCTAAGAATAAAATAGTGAGGTGTATTGTTATTACTTGTCAACTTCCGCTAGTATAGAAATACGAGACGGAACGATGTTCATATAATTTCTTTTTTTATTGATATTGTACATTAGTGATGAAGTTAATAGATAGACATCTTGTTCTAAACATTTAGATCCGCCACTGATTTACACCCTTGATGTTCTAACGATTTTGCTATTGTTTCTTTGAACAGGTTTGTCATTTTACACATCGGAAAAGACTTTGCGTTCAGCCTTTGAACCTTTTGGTGAAGTTGTGGAAGGTATATCTGTCATTGAGTTCTCTGGGAAATTTTGTTCACATTCTTTTTCCATGTAACTTTGATCTATGTTATTCAGGCTTCGCTACATGTTTCAAGCATGGATGTGCATCCAAGTGTCAGCCTCGTCCATTTTATGCAAAATTTTGTGCATCTTGCCATCTAAAAAAAGTGTTTGTCCGAAAAAGAAAGTGTCAAGGATTTATTTTCATATTCAAGTTTTATCGTTCGACAAACATACTTGATCTTAAATAAAGAGTCCATGTAAGAAAGGTGTTCATCCGCACATTTCGTTGCCATGCTAACTGCCTGTATAACATTCTCTACCGTCGAGGTTATCATGGACAAGATTTTGAAAAGATCAAAGGGATATGCATTTGTTGAGTACACCACTGAGGAGACTGCTACCACTGCCCCGCAAGAAATGAATGGCAAAGTGAACTTAAAAATCATCTTTTATTTCTTGGGTTATTTGATTGAGTGATTTCCATCTGATAACCCAGAAGGGGTTTTCTGCATTGCTACTTTAGGTGTCAAATTGTTAACCAAGTTCCCCAGCTCCTTTGGTAACAATAATGAACCCAGAAGATGACTTAGCAAACTTGTTTGTGTGTTGACCTGATTTGGCACCTAAGGCATTTGAAGTTGGCTACTTTGACATAGTATTGTATAAAACTTGTACCGTAGGGGCATAGCATTAATTTGACTAACTTTCAGGGGATTGGGATGATAATGTCCCCAGCATTTGTGATTTCTTTAAGTGTGTCAATTTATGCCTCGTTCTTTTACTGTTGTGTTAACAGATAATTAATGGTTGGATGATAGTGGTTGACAGAGTGAAAGGCAAGCCAACGTACAACAGAGGTCGTCAGAAATCCATATCATTACAAGATAGGAAACTTGCGTTGAGCGGTAGAGACACATGCAACTCCATTCGAAGTAACACATAAAGGCATATTGATTGAGCTTTTTGTGGTAGAGGAGCCTGATGATTGATATCATTGACCTTACCGGCATCAACAGAAGCCTAATTAGTTATGCCAGTGTTCAGCTCGCAGAGAAAATTTTGTTATGAAGAGTTAAGCTAACTAGCGCTCTCTCTCTCTGTCTCGTGCGCGCGTGTGTACAGCTCAATATAATAGACACTTTGTATTCATCGGCACAGTAGTAAAACTATAGTGCATTTTATGTCATGTCTTTCTCTAGATTCACCTATTGCGACAATAACTCCCAATGTGGTTCCCACTTATGTGGGTTATAAAGATCCTACAATGTTTCAAGTGCTGTTTTCAAGAAAATCCAAAATTGAAGACAATGGATTTTATCGAAAACCACTCCAAAATATCATTACCTAGATGTACTTTAAATGTACTTTTGATATGCTTTTTTAGAAAAAAAAAATATTTCTTTTGATTCAATGTTAATGGGAACTTTGCTAAGGTGAAGTTGGCTCTAATATGAGGTTATGGATGATCATGTTGTGTTGTAGAAGAGGTTGTTCAAACTATCTACATGTTCGAGTGCAGGGCAAATGGCTGAACACAGGATTGAATAACTTTGAATGGCTACATCTGGCTTTATGGTAAATGATATAGATTCCAAACAACACGAGGAGGCTCCTAATATGGTGTGTAAAGGCATAATGGCAGAGCATTCAAGTTGTAATAAGGCTCAAAAAGAAAGGTGATAGTAATGAAAATTTGCAAAGGACAGTGATATTACATGATGCTCATAGAAAATGAAACTTAGGTATGCCAGACAGTCGTCTTAGATAACAGAACTGAAAAGTGTACCACAATCTTCAAATTTCTATGTTTGTAACGGGTCCTTTGAATCAATGTCCTGCATTAAAGATCCAAGAAGAAATGGTGAAGAGCATTAGTCTGCCAACTGCAACTGGTGTATAGTTGGGAGTCTGTGAGCTAATGGGATAAGCAATCATCAAAGAAGATAGGATGGGGATGGTGACCACCCAAAGAGCAGCTATCCAGCCAACAATAATCCCAAATCGACCAAGGCTGAAAGGTCCCAGAACAAAAGACTTGTGAGCCAAGGTGATCTGAATAAGGTGCGTAAGGCACATGCTATGTAAAACCCGATTGCTGCAATCAATACCATGGCCTTGAAGGCCACCAAGCTTCTGAAGACCGCGAAAATAGAATCGAATTTATGGGACATTTGATTGATCTAAGGCTGGAAAGTTCTATAATATTGATGCTTTGATAAGTTCATACGGTTAATGCCATGCAGAAAGAAATGAAAGCGGACATCCACTCTGCATTGTCAGGAAATTCCAGTTTGTTCACTTCATGCTGGTGATGAAAAAGGCATGGCTTCGTCTCTTGAGAATGCATAAGCCATCCTGTCAGGAATATTTACCCTTGATAAGGGCTTGCAGATCAATAAAACAAAAGATTAACCTTATCAAGAAGAATGTGTACCCAGAATTGCTGGGTCCTGAACTCATTCGACAGAAGAATATAGCAACAGCAACTATTCCAATGCAAGTATTCCTCCAATTCCGTTCCCATATCAGCTCTTAAAAGCTAGACTATAGACCTCAGCAACAGCATAATCACCACCATTGTTTTCATTACTTAAGAAGAGCTACGGAATATCAGTGACTGCAAGGTGATCCCAAGGATGTAAACTCAACCAACAATTATTGATATGCCAATTGCACTGATAATTCCCTTTGGTCCATTCTTGTCTGCACCCTTGGTTTCCTCCGTCTGTGATCAAAGGTACGTAAAAAAGTTTAAAATAAATGCCAAATGCCTCTTAATGTGTTTCTTGGAAGATGTTCTGACTTCTGAGTGGACTGCGTTTGCTACAGTAAGGATTTGGCCAGATGTTGGATTGGAATTTGAGATCAAAAGAATGCTGCGATGAATGGATTACTAAAATTAAAAATGCGGTCAGTGTACTGTTATCGTTGGTTGTTGTGAACATCAAGTTTGAGAGACAAAGTCACAAAAGCCTGGTACTGCACGGTCTAAATCTTGCTCTACTTGATTTCAGGAAATTGACGATCATAATAACTGCATATGGTCTATGACACTATGACTAGTGGGAAGGAAATACATAGATCTTACCATGTGAGCAGATGCATCACATCCAGTAAATGTGTCCCAGCTCATCCGAAGTCCAGGAACAAAGATGTAAACTCTACTGTTGATTGCATCACCATTCTCGAAGTTAAGTGGGTGAAAACAAACTTGGCACTGGCCCTTTCCTTTGCTACCAAGGGTATCAATCATGAGCACAAACACATCTAGAACAACAAGAAGACTAGTATTGGGGATGAGGTTCAATTTGAATAATACTTCAGATAGCATGCAAATCCAATTCCCGTGAGTCCGAATTATTAGGCTTTTGTATTTTCTTTGGCTGCTAGTTGGGGGCGGGGGGAGGTTCTAATGTCAGGGTGTCATCTTTCATTGCAAAGAAGGTGTTTTTAGGTTGGAGTCTCGACTGTAAACCATGAATTACCTATAGTTGCTAGAAAAGATGACTTAAAAAGCTAAGTTTTATGCTTTAATCCATTACAGTCCAAGCTGGGAAAGAAGAAAAATCAACTGTCGAAAAGTTAGTCATCAAACTTGCACGGAGTCATGTAAGCAATAAATTGTCGATACTAGACTGTTCCAAGCAGCACCAGCACCAAGTTGTCCAGAGAAAGACAACCATGAAATAGGACGACTATTCAAGATGGTATGCAAAAGAAGAATTCCTCAATGGAAAGCCATGACTATATGTTCGGATGCTTCGTAGCCACCACCATTTTCTCCACCTTTACTTAGCAGATTGATTACTTGAATCAGTTGTGCTAGGGAGAAATCCACGCTGGTAGTAATAGCCTACTGTACGCTAATGAAAGATGAATCAACATATATAAAACTTCTTCCAAAATTTGGGAGGGGGAAGAGTTAAGTTTCAACTAGGAAATGAAGCTGTGTTTGGCATGCACTATGATCATTACCTCACCAAACATGTTGAACCTGCAAAATTTGATGTCACATTGATGTGTTACTTAGATAAACCACTGTAATAATTTGTTTTTCCCCTTCAAGACCTGATAGAGATTGGTAGAGGAAAGGGAAGAAAGGGATTGGCATCTCTGTGCTCAAATCAATATTCATTCAATATTCAATAGTATATGATAGACAATAATCACCTAAGACAAAGCATCTATTTATAATAGCCCGTAGACTTGGAATATTATTAGGAAACCACCTAAACCAAACCTATAGAAAATAGGAAAGTCAATATTGTCTAAGTACTCCTAAATATCCTTATTTTGACTTATTTAAAGTAGTTTATAAATAAACTTACAAAAATTACTTAAAAATATTAAGATGCCATAAGTTTCCAAATATTAAAATGTATCCTAGAATATTAGATAGATTTCCTTTCTTCTTCATCCTCCTCGGAACCACAAACATGACGTGTAGTGACCGGCAAGAAAACAACTTTAAAAAGGCAGGCGGTTTATTCACTAGAAACAGAGGTGACCATCTGATTTAGTGACACTCCATCCCTGTCAGAGACAGCACAAATCCGTCGCTAGAAGTTTCTTAAAAGGATTCATCTGTCGCTAATCTGTTCCTAGTTGAGTTTATGTACGGATTTTGGCAGCGAAATTGATGTATTGAGAGAGTTATATAGTATATTGATTGGAAAGATGAACATGACCCTGAGACTTAACATTAATTAATTAGATGCATTCCAGTTTGCTAACCGATGAATTTAACGAGCAGCAACAGGAGGCAAAGGGAGCCCAAGAGGGGCCAGCAAGCATAGCACTTCAACAGTAAAGACCCACAGAAGTCAGGTAAGACGAGCAAATCTTAACCATTGATAAGCCCACAAACATAGTGAAGGCTCCGGCTATTAACCAGCCATACACCATAACAGCTGGCCCTCCGTCCTGCAGCCCATTGTTGTACAGAGTCGTTACTCCGGTCAGCACTGATATTATGGAGAGCGAGAATGCAAAGTTCGACACCACCCTGATCAAGATTGACTATAAATGGAAAGATAAGAAATTAAGGATCGACAAGATTGCAAATGTAGGCTGGGACTCGAAAGCAAGAAGTAAGGTTTGGAATTGAAGCACGAAACTTACGAGTGATTACGGTTGAGCTCTTACCTAGGCTTTGGCAACGGCCAAAACTTTATAGCAAATGAAAGTGTTGCTAGAGGTCTAATGTAACAGTTTTTCAAATCATTGCTTTTAATGGGGGTTGCATTAGGCCTAATGCAACACTTGTCGATTCTTAGGCAACATTTTTTGTAATTATTACATAAAGTCATAAAAACTGTTTGCCGTGTGTTTGGCCATTGCAACTTTTTTGAGTAGATATTAAGGCAACATATCTGTTATCTATGGCAACAGTTTGAATAGATACTAAGCAACACATATCTTTCATCTATTGCAAATGGTTTGAGTAAATACAAACCAAATGTCTAGCTTGCAAATGCTGAAAATACCTTCAAGACATCATATGTTCATACAATCTATAATTTCACTGAATCCACTTGTATACACATCACGCATCCAAATGTGATCTATAAATGAAAGTTTGACGTCGTATTTGATCAAACATCAACAACAAATATATAAATGAACCCTTAATTAATAAAATTCACAATAATGTCAACCAATACCGTTCATATACCAAAAGTCCAAAAACATATATACAATTAATTTTCCCAAAACAAGAACAGGGGCAACAAGTTTTTGCCCCCTGGATTACCGTACTATACAATGATTTTTCCGCAAATAATAAACGAGGGTACAACAAACAAATATCTTCAAAGCTACCTTCATAACATGAACTCTTGCTTGTGGATGAAAAGGATAAGCAAAATATCTTCAAAGCTACCTTCATAATCAAATAGGCATTAAACACCCCAAAAGAAGAAAAAATCAACAAATTTCATATCAAGCTAAAATGACATGAACGGTTCTTTAAGCTGTCAAATACCACATAGAATAGCCTAGGCAAAAGTCCACCCAACACATGGATCATCGCCATTAGAAAAGTCCACCTGTTGAAAAGCAATAGAGATCAATTATTAGTTTTCTTAAAAATGCCAAATAGCTAAAAGACCATAACTTCTGATATGATCAACCAACCAAGTGCCAAGCTTGAAAGAAAGGTATAGCAAGCAATAACGTGATTCTTTGAATTCCATATATGGTACGTATGGCTATATGTGAAGGTTTAATGTCAAGAAGCAAGCAAGGAGACAACGGTAGCATTAGGATTAACATCTAATGTCAAAGAAAATGATGATAATTATGACAATGGCGATGATTATGACTATGATGGGACTATGGGAGTAGACGTACCAGTAACAGTAAGATTAACATTATTATTAGTAATAGAGGAAGAGGTATAATAAGTGCTATCTCTAAACACTATGCTCCTTTCTAGTTAATGTCATTTTCCATGCTTTGGCAAGCAATCACCAAATGAAACCAAAAACAACTAGTTTAATAGCCTCCTAGTAGTTTTGTACAAAAACAACATCCATAGACTGAAATCACATATCTTGATCTTAGCTTCTGTAAAAATACCTCATTGTCTTCTCACACTCGTTCACAACATCATCATCCTCTAATTGATTAACCAAGCCCAACCTAGAACCCATAAATTGATAGTACATGTTGACATTTCCTACCTTAACAATCAAAGTTGCAGATCAAAATTACTTGTGGAAGTACATATCAAAATCATAGATGGCAGTTTCACAACAAACGAACGTATTGACTATACCAACATTTTCAACTTCAAGTCATAGAATTACAGTAGCGGAAGAGACAATCAAAGGGAGGGATTACTTACTGATGTGGTGCAAAATTACTGATATGCAAGTACGAAATATACAACTGCTTGTCCAACCGTGTTAATTGCAATCTTGGGGAACATTTCTCGAAGTCGAGCAAATGCCTTTGCAACCACGTCATCAACCATTTTGTCCTTTTGAGCTTCAAATTCTTGCTTCATATCAAGTGTCAGTTTCTCTTTTTGAACTTCAAAATCTTTTTGCATTTACATTGCTAAACTGCATTTTATAGCATCAACATATTCTTCTGGCATAACAACTAACTTCCCATCCCTTTTCACCTCAAGTCCTATCTTCTTTAGATTTTTCATTGAAACAATAACTGTACTCGTCCATTTTGAGTAGATCTCATCACCCTATCAAAGGGATCTATATCACTATCGGAGAGTCATGTTTCATGCAAGACATCTAACTCCTTCGTTTTTTCTTTCATCAATAATTTATGTTGCATAAACTATCTATTGCAACACTTTTGCAAACTGTTGCCCTGTAGTCTTTGCAATAGGTCATTTTTGTTGTAGTGCCATGCCAAAGAAGACTGGTATGACTAGTGTCAACTAGCACTGACCCTTCGTTTTCATCTTTGTGTACGCAGTGTTGATAATTTTTCATTTTCAACTACCATGTTATCTCACCCTACATACACACAGGGAGTTAGAGCGAACTGAGAGTGTGCTTCTGTAGAGCGGTTTACGGCCTTATAGTCTCTACTTCTCTGCCTCATATTATACTGGGTTAGCTTTTATGTTTTGGAGCGTCGGAAAGGGCTTTAGCTTATAGTTCTTGTCCACATTAGAGTTTACAATGCCTACATCTGCAAGACTTTTACCGAAATTCTAGCCCAAGAGGCGCGTAAGAAATCTTTTGTCTGCAAGGCCCCAAGTTCAATTAAGGATGGGCCATTTTTCCTCTAAAGGGAGATGTCTCTACTTTAATAGAGCTTTAAACCTGATTTTTTGTCATATTATCCGCCACTTTTTCCTTTTGACTTGTCAGCCCTGTTAAAATTTAAGCTAAGGTAGGGCACAATTTACCGAAAGAAATGTTGTGAGACATCATGTCGATTTTGCTATTATTATATATAAAAAAATTTATTGATGATAACTACTTTTCAAAACAAAAAAAAAGATGATAATGGATAAGACGTACTAATTCCTATCAATAACAGATATAATTTTTTCAAAGTTTTAATGTGACCTTTTTTTTTGGTCCTCTTATGTATGGTAGTAATTGTTTCCTCAGATATGTAAAAGCAAACCTTATGTCTCTTGTTTGCCAATAAGTATTACATGAGACCATTCAAGATGTACAGTTCTTTTTTTTGAGGGGGGTGCTATTCTTTATATTTCTATGGTGGCTACATGCAAATCGATCTTTAAACGAATCTGAGATGAGGACATTCACTAGGACAAAGTGCAATTGTCCAATGAATTTATCAAGACCAAAATGATGAAAAAAAAAAGAAAGAAAAGGGTTGCTATTTTTGTTGATTAGTTGGAGTCCTCATGTGCAATTTAGAAAAACTATTACAATATAGAATTCCAATATTGAATATTTATAGGTTTATTTTTATCTCCTAAAGTTTTATGCCCTGTTTGGTGAGGAAAATTGGAATGAAACTTGAAACCTGAGGGTTCAAGTTCCTTTCCTTATTGTTTGGTGAGTGTTTTAAAGGAAAGGAACTTGATACCCCCAAGTTTCAAGTTCCCCTCCAATTCTCAAGAACTTGAACCCCCCCATTTATGAGAGGTTTCAAGTTCTGAACTCTCAGGGTTCAACATTATTGTTGTTGTTGTTATTAT
>NCQV01081018.1:13931-26732 GCA_002740545.1 Lophocereus schottii
TAGCAAGGAGAATCATTCGAGCTCAGGCTCCACTCCCAAAGAAGTAGTTTGAGCTAAGCCTTGTCTTATGTTTTTAGGTTTGGTTTTGCTTGCTTACCTTCAGCATTGAGGGAGTCAGCTTCAGTCTGGCCCACGGATTGCGCCTATAACAAGTTCTCTAATGAGTTACGAGAAATCCTTTTATTCTGGGTGAAACCCTAGTACTAGACAGAAGAGGAGGAAGCTACTACTACCCCTTTTTAGTGCCCGTTTGCTTTCTGCCTGAAGCTTTCAAGCAGAGGATGCCCACTGAACTGAAACTAATTCCATGCTCGCCTTTTGAATCTTCAGTAGGGGAAGAGGACAACCTAGTAGGAACCCAAAAAAAAAGAGTTTGAAATTGTCATCCGGGGATTCATGAAAATGGGAAGCATAAATGATAGATTCCCAAAGCCTGGTGAACCCACATAAGAATCTTTTCTGGATGGACAGAAGGGCTTAGACCTATTGAGGGAGAATCTCTAAACGTTTATTGCGGGAATACCCATAGAAAGAGCTAGCAAAGGAAGAAGATAGTTTTATTATTCNNNNAAGGGAAGGGGGGATAAATTCTTTCATCGATCAGCGGCTCCCTTTAAGAGATAGGAATAGCCTATAAAGAAAATAAAAAAACAGACAACGAATAACTCACTTTTGTTTTGAGTTCTGAAAAGAAGAAAGGAACGTAGTTCTATAACGAAGAACAGAGTGGAATCCGGCCAGTGAGTAACTCGAGTAGACGGAGTACGGCCAAACCCCCAATGCGGAAATAGGGAGGAAGTCCGAAGAGGAATCGGAGTTGGCATCTTATTTAAAGAAACCAACAAAAGGGGAGAAGTTGGATCATAAACTTATTACATGCCAGGGCCACTGCTGTAGTGGGAGGCGAGGTCAATGGTAAGTGGACAAGAACCAGTAGATAAGTCCACAACATCCACATTGGGGATAGTTTTCTCTATTTATAGTAGGTACGATGAATTTGAATACGTAACAAGATCTCCCCCACCCCTATTTTAGACATAAAAGGAAAACAACTAGTGACTAGCTTTTGTTAATGTCGCTTTACTTGACTTGAAAAGATCAAGTTGACTACCACTTCATTCGCGATTACCCCCTGTAATCACTTCACTACAGTGCCTGTAGCCCCAAGATCGGTGAATAAGATCTCTTCTACTTTTTGTTTATTTGTTCCCTTATCAACCAACATCACGATCGATGGATAAAAAATCAATGAAGATAAAAGGAGGCTTTCACTTGTACTCGTTAAGAACCAAACAAGCTTTCTTTTTTAAGATGGATGGGATTCGAGGATTTCTCGTATTTTATACGAATAGATTCTGTCATCGAGAATGGATGGAATTAACAACCACTGAAGGGGGCGCAACCAACAAAATCTCCAAATCGAAGGTTTGATTCTCAGGCCGGAGTCAAGACAGAGATCGAACCCCTAATATGACATTGAACTTCTGGGTATAAAGTACTATCTTAGAAGGACTCTAATAGAAAGATTTTTCAAAATAGGAGTTGGGGCTCTCTTCGCTAAAGTTAAGAGCCGCATCCCTTCCTTATTCTTTTATATCTATTCTTTCTTGCTACTTCCTAGTATCTGACGGGTTCTAAGCGACCGACTTAAAGAAGAAGAAGATGATTCTAGGCGAGAGAGGAAGCTATTCAATCTGCCATGGAAGAAAATGATTCTTGCAGGCATCACTCCAGGCTGACTCAAGCTTTGCATTTCGTGCGCCTTCTCTATCTATTCTATCTATGGGCCCGTTCTGACTGGGAAGAGAACGAAGTGACGCATCAGAGATAGATTTAAGAAAAGACTTGCAATCAAAAAGGCCAAAAGAATGAGTCCTTTGTCTTGATGACTGTTGCGCTTTAAAATAGGATTTATAAATCTCTCTACAAGAGGTATTGTCGTAGACAAAGAAAGAAAGTAAAAAAGTATACCCTCGCACTAGGCGTTCCCAAACGGGTAAATTCAATAGAATATACGCCTGTTGGCCCTTCTCCTTTCCGAAAGAGAATCCAATCTGAATTGGTTGTTTGCTGTTCAAGAAGTGGAATAAGGGACTTTTGGTAAGACCTATAGTTGGACATTAAGGGGTAACTGGGTCAGATCCGAATACGTGCCTTCACCTCATCGAAGGTTTAGAAGCCTTGGACACCAAGAAGGTTGAATCTGAAAGAGAATAGAAAGGCGGGGGCTCATCTGCACAAACGAAATAGGTTCAACAAGAAAGGAAAGCCACCTCCGATCGAGCTTTGTAATGCTTATGACAGGCATTCTCGGGGACACCTACTAACAGGAGTCTATTAGGGGAGATCCAGCCAGAAAGACTTGTTAGATTGGTTATTCGCCCACGTATTTCAAGAAGAGCCTTATATATTATGTGCGAGTGAGGTCTTTCCCATAACAAATAGTGGGATTTCCTCAACCTTCCTTACTTTTTCCCGAATTACTCACAACTCCTTGCTGGTGGGTTGACTTCTACAGCACAACGCCGGGACTTATAACCTGGGGACTAGCTATAGCTCTTCTCTTGCGCGCTTCCCTGCTTTAGCTCACCACTCCACTCATGCTTCTTCTCTTTATTAAAGATGGAAATTTTAGAAGAAGAATTTTCAAGGAATGTATGAGGTAACCAAGGGAAAGACTGCAGAACTGCCTTCTTTCTTTGATCTGGAGCTTATAGCTTGAATTTCGGTCAGCTTGTGATGAGGGCTGCTCTCCTGAGGCTTCGAGTCATACGTCATTGCGGTCGATTGGTGGTGTGTGTGATCCTCTGTATCACACTGCTGCCAATGTGACTTGGTAGGAGATGAAAATCCTATATTGTCTAGTGAAACTTCATGGATTCACGGCTCACTGCCTAGAGGCACCTGCTTTACTTAAAGATTGCTTAGTAGTACGATATATGATATCCGAACAGAATAGTGCTATGAGCCTCGCGCTCATAGCAGGACCCTCAAGAAAAACAGAAATAGGGAAGGAAGCAACTGACACAGAAAAAGAGGAAGGGAATGCAAACTTCGAGTAGCACTAGTAAATAAATGCCACAGAAGGAACAGAATAGGCATCGAGTAGAGAAAAGGCCAAAGCTACCTGCAGCTAGCGCTTTAGGGAGCTCTTACCCATCCCAAAGTTCACCGGACATAAAAGAAGGTTTAGGTTTCTAGCTTTCCTAATCCGAGTGCTAGAAAGTGCATATTCATCTTTACTTCATAGCCCTTCGGAACAGGTTGACACTTGTATTCGCGTAAATCAAATGCCTGTGCCCAGGTTCGGGTAAACCAAATACCATCCTCGCTTCCCCCAACCGGCACAGCTCCTACTGACTCAGCTGCATAATGAATCTTTGTTCTCGAATCAGCAGCTATCGAATAGCCTTTTATGAATGGTAGCACATATTCGTCGAATTAGACCAACAGGACAGAGAGTAGGAAATCCTTTTAGTCAACTATTAGGGTACCTGCTACCAGTCCAGTACATTAGTCTTAGATCCTTGAGCGAGAGCGGAGGCCCTTCCATGCGGGACTCTCTGATCGTATTATTAGTAAACCTGCTACATCTCCTTACTTTCAATAGAGAGAGATTTATGGACAAAGAAAATGAACTACAGGAGCTGCCTTAGACGGGTTCTCTTCCCCGGGGGGAAACCAAGTGAGTGTCATCCCGGCAAACAAACCAGGAAGGCCGCCCCTGGAACTCGATGAAAAAGGTCCCTATTTTCTATTTCAAAGAACTAATGATCTTTTAATCTCTATCTATTATCTGACTTTCGGCATCTTTATTTACGAGGAATTGCTAAGCAGGCGTACTGGTTATTTCTTCTTGAAATGCATTCCCTTGTCTTCGGTGTCAGTTAAGAAGG
Source organism: Lophocereus schottii (assembly GCA_002740545.1). NCBI lineage: Eukaryota > Viridiplantae > Streptophyta > Magnoliopsida > Caryophyllales > Cactaceae > Lophocereus > Lophocereus schottii. The sequence continues at coordinate 17,828 of NCQV01081018.1, forward strand.
AAAGCCATCTCCATGAGTACGAACGAGCGGGAACCAAGTCCAGTTTTGTATTTGACCTGAACTAAGGGGGCTCAGTACCTTCCACACTAGAGAATCAGAAAGAAATTGAAAACTTCAAACGGGCGCCCTTAGCAAAAGGGAAAAGGGTCTGCTCGGTGGTATATAAAGAAAAAGTGTTCAGTCTACCGGAAAGTAAGATTTCTATCAAACCTTAGGTTTCAAGCGTAACCCACCCCGCTACCAAAAAGAGGGGGTCTATAAGACTCACTGAAAGCGTCTGTTCACTCCGGTTCTTGTAGTTATATGTATTTTGTCGAGATTTGGTTGGTGTTCAATCTAGCCTTAGAAAATCCAAAAATTGAAAGTTTCTTCAGCACGAAGTTAGTGGATCGAGAAAGCAAGGACCCGTAGAGCGACGCCATGATTAGATAGAAAGGGTCTCGCGAAGCTGGTAATCGATCCTCTCGGACTGTTGAAGAAGGGCAGGTCTTTCTTTCTTCTCTTGTACGAGATCAGATTGAGAAGCCGGTAACCTAATCTTTTTTCTAGGAGAAATTATGGTTCGTATTCTGTTATAAGACGAAAAAGCAGCATCTCCTTGAATGCCAATGCCAGGGAAGGACTACTAAAACCTTGCTAACAACAGAAAGAGCAGAATAAATGGTTTTGTATCACCATGCTGACTAAGCGTTATCAACTTTCACCAGCTACCCTTCGCACGCACAAGGAGTTTCCTCATATTAGATGCCTAGAAGAACCTAAAAACTGAGCTGCTTGGGTCTCCCTTGTCACTACTAAAAAATTTTTTCAAAGCCTTAATCAAAGTAGGACGATTTGAAGACAAGTAAGAAAGGAAAGAATAAAGACGTTGTGCCCCTCTGTTTGAGAACAAGCTTTTCCACCCTTACTTTAACTTCACTCGACGTTCCTAGTTCTATTCTTCGATCTCGAAAGAGTGAAATGACGCCCTTTGGCTTTCTACTTTATGGGTCTGAAAGCAGCAACTCCTACACCTACCGCAACTTTAACAGAACAACTTCTGACTCGAGGGTGAGAATAGGATTTGATTGAAAACGGGATCAATCAACATAAAAACCCTCTTTCGATGCAGTTCAGCTTGAAAGGCAGTGAAGGAAGTTACAGATTAGCTAATCTAGGGAACTTTTTCAATGACGGAAGGATCCAAGTGCCCCAGATTGAACTGTTGGAAGAATTGCTAGTCAAATCCTTACCCTTTGTTATCCCTCTCCTGAGCACTGGGATCAGAAGTAAAGGCAACTTACTTTTGAATTACTTTTATCGGCATCTCTTTCTTTTGTTTTCTTTTCTTCCCTTATACCGGATCTAGGAGTAGGAGTCAAAAGTAGTAGTCTATAGTTTAATAAAGCTCTCCCACGCTCTAATATGTAAGTAAGTGAGGTATGATTAGCGTCAAAGGCTTAAATCAATGTAAGGGCTCGAACTTGGAGCCAGTAGTGCATTATTAAGACTGCAATCTAAGCCGATAACTAGGGTAAGGAAGTTATAAGTTCCCGTTCCAATTACGCAATTACATTACATTTTAAAATGAAAGAGATTGAGCTAAGCTATTAGAAGGGTTTTTAGAGTAACCAGCCCTATAAGCCTACCTTGTCCCCGGCTAACAAGCAAGGAGTCAACTGCCGGACCATTCCATTCATTATCTTATTCTCAACCTCTCCTCGGTTACTGTGAACTTCCAAGTAAGAAAACGGAAAGCATGCTAGCGCGCTCCTTCGAGCCTCCGCTTGCTTTTGTTGATGATTGATAAGCACTACTGGTCCCGTAGAAGCTCTTAATGGCATAGCCATTACGACAAGATTAAGCGCTGTTGGATAGAAGACTGGTATAGAATCTGCTGTTGGACTTCACAAGCTCATGCCATCAAAAGTGAGCTCTTTCGGAAGAGAAGGGGTTGCATATTTTTATGCTGTTAGCAAGTAAATTTGTCAGGGAGGGCAGGACTATTTCGCCTAGTAGGAGTAAGAGTCTTAGCATGTTAGTACTTTCAATTGGACAGCTTTCCACAGTTTGAGTTGGGATGGAGTCTTAGCATGAAATTTTAGATTCAAAAGAAAAAGATTCGTTTGTTTTCTTTATGGGCATTTTAGGCCTCGAAGTCGCTCGGCGAGTCTTTCCACAGGAAGGGGCATACGTCATAAGGGGTCAACTGCCTCAGCTTAGAGCTAATCCATCAAATGTTTTGATGAACAACCCCTATTATGTGCTGCTACCGTCTCATCCTCGATAGAATGATCAGTGTAGAGATTTGGAAAGTCTTCCGCATAATAAGATCCTGCACCGAAGAACTTTGGGAACTTATAAAGGATTCTAAGATCCAGCATGGGCCCCGGATGGGGTTGTAATGCCAATGGGGTGGCGGATAGCCAACGTTTCGGAGGAGTAAAAATCCTCTGATGGTTCTGTTTCAATCCCCGTTTCTGGTTTCGGTCTTTCTGGATTGTTACAATAAGTGCCAACCCGGTCTATAGATATAGATGCATGGGTTCGTAGAAGATGACTGTCAGACCTGCGGCCAGGGTGAGTGGACTAGGTTTTATCTATCTCTAAGTACTATCGTATTTTCATATATATATATGTTATGTGAAAATCCGTACATACTCATAGTATGGTCTTACTTTACTAAAGCGCCTGGTTCAGCTTTTTTCTACCAAAAAGTAGTCTTTACGGAGGCGACGGTAGCCTTTCCTATTTGAAGGTGGGTAGCCTTAATCCTTTTCTAGTGACTCCTACTTTCTTGTGTTAGCCTTCGCGTCCCACACCCATGCGTGGGTAACTTCTTAAAGTAGAGGGATTCGCCGAGCGACAGAGAAGTAGGAAACCGAAGATGAAAATAATATTGATAACTGTGATAGAAAACTTCTACACCAGCTTTCTTTCGTCGAACTTTTCTTCCTTAGTTTATATCAGACGGGCTCACAGCTTCAAGCACTACGAGCTCAATCTCAAGAACGGGCTTGCTTGCTACTAGATCGATAGCAGAAAGAAGGACTGAAACTGGATCTCAAAGCATTAGCAAAGCAATCAATCTGGTGAAACCTACTAGATAACGACTAAAACTTGCACTTGCTTGATAAATATGAAAATCTTTCACTGTTATCTGGAATCCTTTTAGATCGTACCTTGTAGCATCATTCATAGAGCTATTTACTTAACATCGGGTATTCTCACTGCTAGCAATCCATTTAGTTAGGTCTCGTATGCCTATTATATAGTCTAACTAAGAGTTCATAGTATCTAATATGATCTGAGAACGGAATGCAAATAAACCGAAAAGGTGAACGCAAATAGGGTGTACTTTGACATACGGATCTAAAGGTACGTAAGTCACGAATACAGTGCTATTTGAGCTATATGAGGCAGGCCACGACCTCTCCATTTTGAGAGTGTGAGTATGCACGGATCGCGATGAGGTGTATCGCAATCACAGCAGACGGCTATATTCACTACTGAGAAAGTTACGTTTAACGATGAATGTGAAATCATCCTAATGATGTCAAGAAAAGGCGTTACGTTATTTCGGTCCTCTCGTGTCACTCGAGCTGCTACGCTCCTTTCCCAGTGGTCGTTCAAAAAGAAACCTCTCCTTATCAGTCTTTTGGCTTCCGCTCCTCAACCTTATTCTCTTTCCGATCCTGCTTCAGATTCTCTTTCAGTTGTGGAAAGAAGGCCCGGTTGACTAGCCGCGTATTGTCCCGAAAGAAAGAGGTTGATGCACCCAGCTATCCGAAGTAGAGCTTTCTTTCTTCCCACCTTTCCTTACCTAGTTTAGATAGCATATTGAGAATCATGTCAAAAAAGACCAAGACCTGGGCCCTAATTCTCTTTCTGGCTAGCTTGAAACAAGCCGGTTCCAAACACAGCAAAGAAGGAAGCGCTTGAAAGGGACCACACAAGAATGGCTTATATTTGGAAAAGATAAAAAGAATGTCTCCTAGGTACAGCTCACAACTGAGAATTTCTCTCGATCACTCTCTAAGAGAAATTGACCTTTTCACAAAAAGTAAAAAAAACTTCTTTCCTAAGCGGAGATTTGGACTATATGGACCTAAGCAACCCGCCGACAGGGGCAGCCTTTCACTGTTGGAAACTTTGGTTTAGATTGGTAGGATTCTATCTAATCTTTCCTAATTTGTAAATTGCACTCAATCAACATAGTTTCCACTCATTCGTTCTCGACCACCTCTTTTCATTTCACTTTGGATCAAATCTTTTAAGTGATTTTCGTCTCTCTTATGAGAAATGGTTTATGAGAAATGGTTTCCTTCATTTGAGCCATCATTGCTTAATGCATGTAGGGGAACTGGGGCATTTCCGCCACCGGAGAAACAGAAGACCAAGAATGAACTCAAAGCGTTCGAAGGAGATCCGCAACTGGAACAAGGTAGACGCTTTGCTAACCCTTTCTATTTCTACTTCTTTAAAAGGCGGAAGAGTAAGAAGCGTCACCGACTTGCTCTTAAATTCAAACCTTCTTTTGTTTCTCTGCAGGAACAATCTTTACTTTCTTTAGACTATCTAATAGAAGGCCCTTGAAACGACCGTAAATGGCCTGAAATGGAATGTAACGAGAAGAAGGCAAAGAAAGTAGAAAGAAGGGCTCCTACTTTTTTACAATAGAATGGAAATGCTGTCACTAGAATGGATGACAGAAAGAATCTCTTTCTAGCCGGAAGTATTCAAAGATAAGATAAAGATAAGGCTATGCGCACACTAGCAAACTTCAGGTATGTAGTTAGTTCTCAAGCGATTCCTTCGGATCTTAGGTGCGACCTTAGGGAGCTTGTTCTGGCAGCGACTCTCTTATAGTGTTGTGTCCTACTTTCCGAGTGATAGTTCAAGGAAGGGAAGGATGGGACTCACGGGGCTTGGAGGGAGCCTTCCCCCAGGGAAAACCTAATAAGACTTATTCTAATACTTGACTTCAACCTCCGCAAGCGTATGGCTTCTTTCGAAGCTTAGAAGCTAAAGCCTACTTTCGGAGGTACGCGGATTTGGGCTACTAAGTGGAAGCAGACTATTCTACTTCCCAATTGCACGCTGCAATCGTAGGAAGCTCTATTAGCGAATGCAATTCCTTGCCCCTGCCTTACAGCTTGGCTTGGAATCGAACTAGCCTATCATGCCCTTTCATCATTCCTATATGGACCATATTCCTATCTTCTTCCAATCTTGATTGTATTACTGGGATTCCTATTTACTGAACCATATCAAAGAAGCTGCCTTCTTTCCGGCGGCTATAAAGGGATATACAGTCTAAGAGAGTGCCATGTACAGAGCCCTTCTACTTATCTTCCAACCAAACCTATGATAATGGGATGGGGATGCACCTCAACTACTTAAGGCACAAGGAATCCCCGTAGAGTTCTTTAGTTCCCTCTCATCGAAAGTCAGGGCGGCAGGGCATTAGCTTCAGCTTTCGAATTATAAATTAGCAGAAGTACTTCCAATTGTTATGATGTATAAGGTTTTGATGATAACAAATCCAAGCGTTGTTGTTCCAAACAGGCTCTCCAAATAGGTTCTTGCTGCTGCTCTCAATGTCTTAAAATTGCTTGACCAATGGATGATTAAGAACAGGTACTCAAGTCAGTGATATCAGTGCAGCTGCAAGAAACAGGGCCTGTGAAGTGTTTGAAGCAAAATTCGTCTCTCAACAAGATGACTGGTCGTTACATCAAGATGCCTTGATTTGATTTAAGTTTTATCTTTTTAGACTCTTGTTAATATGCCAATTAGAAAGTCTTAACTTGCCACTTACTTGAAACAGTTTTTCTTTTTGAAAAATATTTCGGATCACCTTTCAAAACAGTCTTGGAACCAGGGCGGTCAGGATGTTTCCAGATTAAGCTGAGAAAAAATGATTTTACACGATTTTTTCTCTCTGATTTTGGGCAGCTTCTCCAAGATTTGCAAGCAAGATTTTTTGAGGAGTATCTTACCCCTTACCCTAAAACGGTTATCTAAATCTAAAGAAATTTGCAAAATCTTTTTGAATGAAAAGAATCTCTAATTTTTCCCAAGTGGATAAGGCTGTTGAGAAAATCACGGGCTAGTGGTTCAAACCTTATTGTTTAGAATCACCACCTTATTCAAACGGCTAAGGAATTCTTTCCAGCCCATGATACCTCAGTTCTTACAGCCAAAGGACTCTATCTCCTTTAGGGATTTTGGTTTCCAAAAAAAATCTGAGAAATTGCTTGACAAAGCACTATATAAAGTCGCCTTTTACAACTCAGAAAATTATCGGTTTTCAGAGGCAAGAACCCATTGTTCATGAGCTTAAAAATTTCAAAAGAAAACTGAGTCAAGCGAGTGATATATTTCATCTTTCAAAGTTGGCATACTAGGACTTCATTGTACCCTATGTTAGCTTAGTTGAGAAGCATTGTAATAGGGTGTTTTGTTTGTATTCTTCTTTCACAAAAGGTGAGCTGAGTGTGTCCAAATCAAGGGGATTTTGGAGGTGGGGTAGCCTGTCTTAGGAAAGACGTTTACGTGGGTTGTAATTTGTAACTATGTGTGTTACTATTGTAATGTGTTTAGCCCATTTGGTGAAGTGTGTAAATCCTACACGAGGTAGGTCGTGGTTTTTTCACCTCAGTTGGGCTAGAGGTGTTTTCCACGTAAAAATCCTGTGTCTATTATTTCCGCATTCAATTTCGTTGGTTTTTCGCTTTTGCACAACTAAGGAATAGCCTGTGTCAATAGGGTCTAAGACTGTTTGCCAACATATTCTGAAAATCGGACACCACAATTTACCCCCCCTCTTGTGGCTGTGTACTCTCAAATGCAACAAGTGGTATCAGAGCAGGTTCTCCTTTGAAAGGGTAACACCTTGAGAGATCCTTGAAGATGAGTGCCCCACAAGGCATACTTGAAGGTCAATCCATAACTTGACCACCATACTTTAATGGTCAACATTATACTTGATAGAAAAATAGGAAGGAAAACCACATCCAAGCCGAGGACTATGAGTTGTGGATGCTCATCAAGAATGGACCACTCATCCCTAAGAAAACAACTGAAGATGGAAAGTCAATCCCCACGTAGCCTAAAGAATTCAACGCTGAAGACTACAAAATGATGTAGAAGAATGCCAAGGCCAAGAAACTTCTATATTTCAGCCTAGGTCCTGATGAATATACTCGCATATCTAAATGTGAGTCAGCCAAGGAAATCTGGGATGCTCTACAAATAGCTCATGAAGGGACCAATCAGGTAAAGCAATCCCGAATTGAATTGCTTATGAGAAAATATGAGCTGTTTAGGATGGGTGATCGTGAAAGTGTGATGGACATGTACACTCGCTTCACTCACATAACGAATGAGTTGAAATCCCTGAGAAAATCCTTCACCACCAAAGAATTGGTGAGGAAAATACTAAGAATTTTACCTCATTCTTGAGAAGCAAAAGTAAGGGCCATCCAAGAAGCTAAGGACATGAACCAGATCACCCTAGATGAGCTGATTGGCAATCTCCAAACGTATGAACTTAGAAAAAAATTCTTAACAGAAAAATGAGACAAAGAGAGATCGAGGTCTTGTACTAAAGGCCTTAGAAGATGATTCTGATTCTGATGAAGAGGAAAATACCATGATAACTCAAAAATTTAAGAAGTTTTTCAAGAAAGTTAAAGAAAATAGCAAACGGAAGGACTTTGGCAAGGCCAGGAACACATCTCGGGAATAGTTCTCTGGATGCTTCAAGTGTGGCACGCTAGACCACATTGTGAGAAACTACCCACTGCACAAGGAAGAACAAGAACCCGAATGCCTTAGAAAATAGGGGAGGAAATAGGGTGTAAGCAGCTCAGCAAAATGATTTTCAAAAGCTATGCTCGCGGCTTAGCGTGATTCAAGCGAGGATGAGGAAGGATCTGAAGCCAGGAAGCTCATGTAGCACTCATGGCAAGAAGTGACACTGATTCAGATGATGAATCAATAGACAGTCTCACTCAACCGAAGAACAAGGTACATGGTCTAAATAAATCAACTCTTGAGGAATTGGTGCACACTATAATGGATATATGTGCTGAATTACAAAGGGATGTTCGAGACCTAGAGCTTGAAAATGAAACTCTTAAATTGGAAAAGCTTGAAGTTGACAAAGAGACACTTGCCTTGCATGAAAACATTAATGTGCTTAAAGAGGCTTTACTCATGAAAGAAGAGACTTGTTCCATTAATCTGACTGAGTTGGAAAAGGAATCTCTGACTTAAAAGGAAGGGTCGAATCCTTGCTGGAAGAAAACAAAAACTTGCTTGAGAGAATAAAACAAATGAAATCAGACCTTGCCACAAACAAGCTCTTGAACAGGTCCTCAAGAGTGCCTGAATGGTTAAGAACACATCACAGTCGAAATAGAAGAGGACTAGGTTTTGTGTCTAAGATGACCTACCCAGTGAATAAAAAATACGTAGGATAGTCTTTGAATATTGTATATTATCACTGTGGTAAAACGGGTCATTACCATTACACTTGTCCCTCGAGAAAGTATGCCATTGAAAGGAACACAGTTTATGTAAGACAAATATAGGTTGAGAAAGATGAAATTTGTACGTCTAAAGGAATGGGACCCAAGTGGATCTGGGTTCCCAAAACTAACCTTTGATTTGTTTTGTTGGCTGAGGTGAGAGGAAACAACCCAGCAAAGAACCCAGCAAACAACGCAGGGAACAACCAAGGGAACAAGCAACTGTGGTATGTTAATAGTGGGTGTTCGAGACATATGACTGGTGAAAAATCCAATTTTCTCTCACTTACAGCTTCAGAAGGAGGGAGCGTGGCATTTGGAAATGGCAAATCCGAGACAATTGTCGCTATAGGTAAGATAGGTGAGTCACTCTCCCATTCAATTGACAA